>JAVSBS010018580.1:0-10425 GCA_033124195.1 Coracias cyanogaster | reverse complement strand
ATGTGTTTCTGTATTAAACTCTCCTTATCTCAACTCAAAAAGGCATTTAAAAACTCTTTTCTTTGTGGTGGTGGGGCAGCTGCAGTGGCCACATGGCTTGGCTGCTGGGACTGAATAATGGAAAGTTTACTAAACTACCACACTCTGGAAATGAAAAACTGTTGAGTTGGCACCTTGGCTTTGTTCAGATAAAGCTTGTTGTTTTCATTGTAAGCCTATCTCAAGCTTAAAGTGGGTTCAAAGGTTCATACCAAACACCTAGTTCTTTTACTTCCACACAGATAACAACTCCACATAAAGTGGTGTGTGCTTAGAAAGTCTTTGGGTGACAGCAAAGCTTGGCAATGACAGAAGCTGAGCTATGTTTTCTAACTACAATAGTCAGTTTTAAGAATTAGTATTGTCAGGTGTTGGAGAAAGGTTTTCTAGCCTCATAAGAGTGTTAGTAGAAACTAACACTACATGGAAGAAAAGCCAACAACTTAAAGGAATGGTATCTTTTTACCATTTACTGGGTATTCATACATTACAAAAAATACTGTATACAGTGTGCATACATATACAGAAATGTAAGACACTTTTGTGTGAACTCTCTGCAGAATTTATTTCTGCTCTCTCATTTACTCAGTGATAGAAAAAAAGCTAAATGTCAATATATTAAAAATCTTGATCACAGGACATATGAGGTTGAATTCATATGGGAGGTGGGTTAACAGCTGACTGAATATGAGCCATCAGTGTGACCAGGTGGCCAAGAAGGATTGTACAGAAATACTATGGGAGTAATTGTCCCCAAGTACTCAGCACTGGTGAGGCCAGATTTTGAATATTGTGTTCAGTTTTGGGCCCCTCACTACAATAAAGACATTGAGGTGCTGGAGCAGATCCTAAGAAGAGCAATAAAACTGGTGAATGGTCTAGAGCACAAGCCTTAGGAGCAGCTGAGAGAACTTGGGTTGTTTATTGTGAAGAAAAGGAGGCCTAAGGGAGACCTTATCACTCTCTACAACTACCTGCAAAGAGGTTGTAGCGAGGTGGAAATTGGTCTCTTTTCTCCAGTCACAAGTGATATGACAAGAGGAATTGGCCTCAAGTTGCACTAGGGGAGTTTTAGATTGGAAGTTTGAAAAAATTCTTCACAGAAAGAGTTGTCAAGCATTGGAACAGGCTGCCCAGGGAGGCAGTGGAGTCACCACCATGGAGGTATTTCAAAGACGTGTAGATGTGGTGTTTAGGGACATGAGCTTGGCTGGGATTCCAAGGCCTTACTAATTCACTGCATACTGCCCATCCCCCAGGAGCAGGTATGCAGTCTGACTTCTATGATGGAACATTCATTTCCCACATGAAAATAAATGTTCTGTGGATTAAGAGATAGGTTATAGCTTGCCTGGTACTGCCTGGCATGTGGTATAGCTGTGCAGAGCAAAGGGGTGATAAGCAGCTCTCTGGAGAAATTCTGGAGAAATAAAGGCAATCCATGAACAAGTATTACTCATGAGCCAATTTATCCCTCTGATCTTTCTAATTTAATTCATTTTGAATTTGACCATTATGAATGAATCTGTACTATCATGTCATGGCCCAGCAAATTATACCACCAATCTACAATATTTGCTTATTGCTCACCTCAGTGTTTGTACTCATGGAGAAGCAGATGAGAAGGAGGATGGAGGAGGGGACAATATTGGCAGTATACTGAGTTTTGTCCCTGTTTGTAGTAGGGATTAGGTCAAACACAAGCAATTTGTGATGTCTTTCTCACTCACAGTCTAATTAAGGTACCTCAGCAAACCTGCAACTACCAGACAGGCACTGACCTAATCAATAGGAAACTGATTTTCAGGACACACACTTGGCCGGGGCCACCACTCATCATGTCCGTGAAACAATCTGTGTAATAATGACTCTCCTTTACTGATCTTTTGTTCTCTTTCCTTCTTCTACACCTGTTGCTTTTATCTTCAGGGTGTTAAGTTCTGTTATATTCTTTATCATAATATCTACCAGAAAAAAAAAAAAAATAAAAAATTGAGGACTCTGCAGCTCCTAAGGAAATGGACTGTTGTACCTAGCCAAATTGCTTGTTCTCACGAAGCATACCACAAATATACAGAGGAGACTACTTGAATGACGAAAACAACTTTTGTGAAAGAAGAGATACATGAAGCTGACGTGTGGCAAAAGGAGATAAAAACTGAGTTACTTGGAGAAACTGAGTGACTAATGCTTATCAACTACTATACCTAAAACACTACCATCAGCATCAGAAGGTAAAATCAAGCAGTTTTACAAAAAACTACAAAGGTTTAGTTACCTAACACATGATTAAATTGTAGAACTCACTGCCATAGTATGCTGTGGATTCCACAAGTTTAAATAGCTTGTATTTAAAAAACAATTAGGAAAGGAGAAAGGCATAAAGGTTTGTTCAAATTCCAGTGCGAGCTCTGGTTCAGGAGGTCCTTTTAAGACAGACTATACAAAGTAGTAAGATGTATATTTGGAATATGTAGGGAAATTAGCACTTGCCATATACTTTTTTTACCTAAATACTTCCTATTAGTCATGGGTAAAGGCAGGATATTGGTCTCATCTGTTGCTGTATCTCAACACACGTCCTTATTCTCTCTCAGTACTCAGGAAATGTCTCCCAAATGTAGGTGAATCTCAGTGTTCTGTAGGCTCAGCTCAATCAAAGAACCTTCCCAGATCCCACTGAAATCTATTTGAATATTCTAGATGTCTAAGTATTTCCAGATACTAAATGAACACATAAACTGGAGAGTGTTTTAGGAGGAGAAAACTCTTGATGTTACTGCTTCCAAATGAACAAGCTGAAAGGGATTTTATATTGCTATATCTCTGGAGCAAAATCGGTCTTCAGATGTTTTTTATTACATTTTGTCTCCCCACCCTCTCACTAAATGTGAAGTTGAAGGTAAGTTCTCTTCCATGTGAACAATCTAAGCTACTTGAAGGAAGTTAAAGGTCATTAGCAAATGAACACAATGAAAAGGATGTGGAGGATGAAAATTCTGAAAAATTTGAAATTACATGGTTACTCCAATGTCTTATTCTACTTAGACAGTCTTGTCTAGCTTCTCCATACTGGAATCACATTGGTGCAAAGAGATATCACCATGGAGCAAAATAATTCCAAGTGTCGAAAAAGAAGCTGATACAACTTCCTTTTTTATTTGCATTGATATATTTCGAGAGTATAGTTTAATTTTAATCTTTCTCTACCTCAAAGCTGATTTTCTAATTTGGAAGGAAAAAAAAGAGAGTACTCTTCTGACCCCCTCAGAATGCCTGTATATACTTTAAACAAGTTTGCAGTTGAAAGAATATGTCATTAAATAGTTTCAGGATTTATAATTCTGATATAAGATGTGCTTGCATGCAATATGGTTTTGAATGTTAAGTTCAAACCTGGGTAAAATGAGTACTTACAGTACTTTTGAACTGTAAACAGGAAAACATATTTCTTTCATACAGTTGCTCTAAAGCAGATATCTAGTTGGAGTTGTTTTTGAAGTTACTGCGTTACTTGTAGAAAAAGCATAATATAAAACAACTTAAACGTGATTCTTTGCTAAACAAATTGATAATGAGGTTTTAAATTGATGCACTCAAAAATGCCTAATGAAAATCTACCGAAGATGTATCTTTTTAAAGTGTGGTGTTAGCTCATGTTAGAGTGACTGGAGTAAAAAGGGTTACAACAGAGGTTTACAGAATAACACATGCTATAGGATCTATACTTTGGTGCTTTTGTATTCCTTTTTGGGTTGCAAGAACAAAGACATGTTGAGTAAAATTGATTCACAACAATGCTAAAAGCCAATAGATTACATAAAATGTATGTTCAAAAAAAAGATACATGGTTATAGGTGTACTGAAAACTTCTACTACCTATAATAGAATTAAAAGATGCTACAACTTTCATGCTTCATGACAGCAGTAAGCTGATTCAAGACTCTTTGGCTAAAACTCCAGTTGCTCTTCAGTCACAGAAATGCTCCCAGTGATTATAAAGAGGCAAAGATTTTATATGCGTGTATTCAATAACTGGAATTGTGGTATGTTACTGAAAATCTGTTTCTGAGCAATTTATAAAATTATATAATACAGACCAAGTTACACAATGCATTCATACAATCTTTTCATATTCTCCACACATTTAAGATATTAATTCCTTAGTATTCTACTTTTACTTTACTTTGTGAGGAGCACGGGCAGTGTTTGAAAAAGTATTTCTTGGCAACGTAAACACATTCTATTGTGAACAAAGTGTTCCTTTTAAAAAGTAAATCTAAGCATGAGATAAAAGAATTAGTGAGATTAAGCTAAACAAACAGATATATGAATAAAGAAGCCCCAGAGAAAATCAGATATATTATTGTAATGAGCAGCTAGTTAATCTGGAGTTGGTTCTTTGCCACCAGCAAAACTTTACCACATGGGCATTGCAAGAGTTGATAATGGCAGTAAATACATATTTCTGAATCAGAACATAGAGGTAATAATCCTGAATGAGGCCAGATGGAAAACAAGAACATTATTTTCTGGCTACTTTGAGTGTCTTCTCCTTTCATCCCTGCTAATAAGATAAGTGAGACATTTCCAAATGTTTTAGAGAGGCCATTGTGGAACAAAGTTTGGAAAATAAAAATCTATCAACTCCCCTTAATGACCAATGTGATGCTAAAAACACAGAGTAAGGGGCTTAAATATAAATCCTAAATGTCCTGTTATTTGGTTTTGTTGTTTTGTTTTGTTTTGTTTTTTTTCCTTAAGGATAAATTCTACCTTGGCTTTAAAGAAACCCTCTGATGAAATTTTTACTGAGTCAAATCCACTTTCACAAAATATGTTGGTAAAAGTTAACAGATAATTTTATGAGTAAAAGCTGTGTAATCCTCTTTTTCACTTATTTTATTTCTTTTTTAATCATCTCTGATCTTAATGATCCTTTGCCCAAATGAAGCTTGAAATAAATATGAACATAAAATATCCAGTTCATGATCTTTGCAGACTGTCACATTTTTGCAAGAATATGTATTAACCATAATCAGTGAAGCATAAGTTTTGCATGGATGATAAAGTTTATATATTTCACAGGAGACATGGCTGTTACTTATCTCAGCTTTATATCAGGGTTTTATATAAGTTCAAGTCTATTGACTTTACTGGAGTTTCTCCAAGTTTACATCTGTACAAATAAGAGCAAGAAAGACTGACAATAATAGCTATTCTATTTCCAGTTAGGCAAAATATTTTTTTGTCAATAATGTGTTTCAAATAATTTTTTTTTTTCTGATAATTTCTCCAACTTAAGGGAATATCACACTAGAGAACAGCAAATTCTAGGTAGCAGATTATATTTCTAATTTTTAAAATATAATTTAGAAATAATTTAAATGTGAGACATTTCTATTCAAGATATTCAGTTAACTCTGTCTTACACCACTTCTCTATGTAACATTTTAAATTATTCCTAGTTAACTGCACATAAGAGAGAAAAAGGAGGTGGAGCACTTCAAATGAGCAGTCCTAACAGCTGGTATTTAGAGGTACTGGTTATTCCTTTTACAGTGTTTGGATATGTGAGTGAGCATGATTTCTTTTTCATAAGTGATAGATTGATCAATGTCAAGGACAATAATTAACTTTGAAAAAATGTGATGATCCTGATGCACTGATTAGACCAAAGTCTTGAATAAAAGTAGTTAAAGGACTAATATTTGTGATGTTTAGTATGAAGTATATAAATGCTTTCTGAAATGTTCTACTGACTCTTTAGTTAATGCCTTCTACCTCTACTGATTCTTTCTTACTCTTGCAAGATTCCTGAAGACAAATGAGATATGGTAAATTTTCTGTTTGTGTTGGAGTAGAGCTACAATAGATTGTGTAACTTACAATTGGAAATAGATAATATCTGAATGGGAATATTTCAGATTTCTCTCATTTCTTGTGAAAGGGATGACTGAATGCTTCAGCAATTATCTCAGGGTTTTTCTTTGCCCTAATCTCTTAGGCTATGTTAACTGCAGTAAATTGCATGGTTCTAGGTCAATGACTCAGGGTAGTTATGAATTATATACCCTGTGAAATTGTTAAAATGGTGCCTGGTTTAGTTTTGGCTTGATACCTCCAAAATTAATTCATAAAATGCCCACATACAGCTTTGGAGTTAGCACTAGCAGGCAGTGTGTATGCAGTTTCCCTGTACTGGAGGATTAGGTAATGTTCTGGGCTAAACCTTTGAGCAGACCATGTAGGTGACCTCAGGAGCAGAGAACAAGATCTTTTGCTATTTCACAACCAGATATTTAGCTGCAAGGCCCACACTCTTCTGGAGAGGATCCCTCTTCAGTGCCATAGGCTTTCCTGAGGAAATGTGTTTTCCTGCACACTGTATATTGATTCTTTCTGTTGGAAAAGGTGTCCAAAATTTCTATGTCCTGGGAATAAAATAGAAAAGTCATGTAAATAACAACAAAATTGTAGAAGCACACAGATACTATTCAAGTTCAGTACAACTACTGAGTGACCATTATCAATCTCCAGACATTCTTCTGTCAGACCTTTAAGGAAAATTCATTTCTTAATACCATTATAGCATTATTTTGGTAAATGAGTTACACTGGTATGTACAGCCACTCATAGCTAAACAATTATATGTGATCATTTCAGATTCCCTTATAACTAGCTCTGTTGGCACCATTTCTGCCTGCTTTATCCCCTGCAGGACAAATTTAGGTACCTGGAATAGAATTATGCTAATCTGAATTTGGCCCAGACAGCAGAGATAACATTAGTTTTCCTGGTGGAGTTTTTGCCTCTGTAACAGTGCACTAATCTTTCATTAGATAGTCTGGCAATATCTACAACTTCAGCATGGAGCATAAACATGTGCTGAAGCATAGTACAAGTGTTTCAAAAGGAAAAAAAAAGGTACATTAGAAACATCCTTAATGGTGTCAATAGAAAAGATTCCCAGGAGGTCTTCATTAAAATTAACCCATCTAAAAATGTCTTAAAAAATGCAGCCACTCAAATCACTCAGATACCTTATTAAACACTATCACACAAATGAATAATTTACAATTAATAGCCAAACAGTATAATTAAAGACCTTTAATAGTTCAGTATGCTTTATCCTTCTCTTGGTAATTACCCAAGTAACACAAAATAATCATGCACATACTCTTTAACAAGGGCAAACACCCTTTAAACCAGCAACCTAAGCTCATCTGTCAGCACATTTAACCTGACTGAGCTGTATTATAATCATTGTTTCAAAATATAGAGGTTCTTCCACTTTTCTGTCTTTTAGTCTTGTTCTTTGTGGCTTTGATACAACGATTGTCTTATATATGACTGAATAGTCATTCTTCTACCTAGTGACATTTAGTAGGAGAGCTTGGTAGAAGTAAGATATGTGATGTCTACTAGCTTTTTCCTTGTAGAAGTGCCCATTCTGGAGAGAAATGAATGGAAAGGCCCTGAACAACCCTTACGAATTTAATTCTTTGCACTGTCTGATCTTCAACAGTTAGCTGAAGTCATCTACAAAATCAGACTTGGGCCCAAACTTGAGCGTCAGTTGCAGCTTTAAAGTCACAGTTTTAGGAATGAATTGAATAAAAGGAAGTTAATACAAGTAGGATTTTTGACAGAATAAAAGTAATATTCCATTCTAGATCCACAGAAACTAATATCTGTAGATAGTACTGGTTTTCAGTGTCTTCATTTAACAAACAAAAAAGAAATACCACTACAAGGTTCCAGTACTGTTTGTTTACTATCAGGTTTACATTCATAAATATGCATTCTGTAATTAATTTTCAAATTAGTTCTATCAGAAATGCCATGACAAAAATATTTTGGGACTTCCAGAAAGTGTCTGTACATCTGACTAGAGATTATCCTTAAAGCTGTTACATCAGTGGTGAAAGAAAGCAGAAGTAATCTACTGTTGGTAGCAGAAACCAGAACAATCTCTGAGTACTGTAGCAGTTTCTTTGACAGACATTGTTTATAGTACTAACTGTTAAATGATATCAGAAAAAAATAGCTTCTTGGCCTTATACTGCTAAGCCAAAAGTATTGCCTGCAGGGTACTATCTGTTCATATATATATATTTTGACTGGTTGTCCTGTCTTTATCATGTGAGTAAAATTTGTTGTTACGATGATAACTGGAAAATTTATCCCATATTTTAATATAATTGAATTAAACCACTTTTAAACTCTAGAAAATGTACCTTTTAAAAATATTCTAATACAAATATCAGTAAATTAGTTACATATGACACAGAAATTACCACTTCTAATTAACCTATTCAAATAGACATGTTTAAGAGTCTAACTCAAAAGATCTTGTGTTATAGAGATTTTGTTGTGCTTGCAAAATGTGTGACTTGCCAAGCAATAACTGTATTGGAATTGAAGTGTACAATGCAAAGTGTCGGCGCAATAGAAATAAACATTTTAAAGTACAGTTTATATTGTATTTTAGATTCACAGAAATTGGAAAACTCCCATCGTAACCTTGATTAGAAAGCTAGCCAAGAGACAATAACAAAAACACCCAAACCAACTTTTAACCTTAGACAGGAAGTGATGGGGAAAGTGTCTTACTGGTTTCACGTACACAGGGCCAAGACATGGGTTTGGCCACTGTCTGATGTAAATAACCCACAGATATTAGTGTGCTCTTTGGCATGGCTTTGGTCAGATCAGTTGACACTCCTCAGGCCAGTTCAGGGAGCAGCATATGCTTAGATACCATTCCCAGTAATTTGGAGAAGGTCATTCCATGCTGGGGAGAAAAGATTGTTTTACCACAATGGAAGCAAACCATGCCACTCCACTAATCCTCTGGGTCAACAATGAGGTATAGGCTGTTACAGATCAGGTTACAGACATTTTAGAGACCTAGGTGAAAAGACTGCCTTTATAAGGCAGTCAACTGCAGACTCACCTACCACTCTTCTGGAGCAAATATTGACAAGCTCAGTAATTTACAGAAGGTGCTTTTGAGCTGGAGAATCCAGCAGTCAGGACAATGTCATCCTGTGGTTTCATTGTCCGATAGCAGGTATCTTTCTCTGCCTTTGCCCCTTTCAGGCACAACATGCCTACTGAATTACCTTTGCTCCTCAAGAAAATCTTGTCTACACCTCCTGATAATATAAGAGCTCCTAAGAGAAGGAATGGATGTATGGTTATCTTTTTATAAAGCCCTGACATTAGTTTGAAACATGTTTGGTCCATACACAGTCTTGTGTAACTTCCTCACCATATTTCCTCTTTTGTGCATTCATCAACAGTTTGTTTATTCTTTTATTCTTTGTTGGTTTGGGGGTTTTGTTTCTTTGTTTGCTCTTTTGTCTTGTTGGTTGTTTTTTTCTGATGCATGTCAGCCTGTTCAAAAGTTATCACCCCCTAAACCAGGGAAACAGCTATCAAGTTTGAAATGCCTACCTCAAGATTTTTTTCAACTATAAGTTTGAATACCTTTTTGTTTTATCAGGAAAACTACTGTACATGTGCCCTTATGTGACAGTTGATGAAGGTACTTCACCATCTTTAGCATAGTTTAGAATGGTCAGAAAAACCTGTGACCAGTGTTTTCAAAACACCCATCATAAAGAACTAACATCAACAAAAGGATTTATGAGACTAAAGTGAGATTTGTGCAGATGTGGTTGTCAAAGTTAAAGACTTCAGAGTGCTGCATCATCCCACAGTTATACATATTTTCACAAATAATGTTTTGTTATCACCAGAGTTATGTTTGCACAAGGACCCAAAGACTGTAGGCAAGCAGTTAACTTGCATGGAAGAAGACGACCTGAATTTCAGATTTTGTCCTCAAGATTTATTTTACATTTTGATTACTAATTGCACACATTTAGATTGTTCCTCACTGTTCAGACCAGAGGGAAAATAATTTTTAAAAATGCATATGTGATATTTATCTTCCTTCAGTTGAGGATTAAGCATCTGAGCTGTAAGGGCAGCAGGGTGTCATGAAAAGGGCCAAAATATAGAGGCAGAGAGGGGAATCACCTTGGACCATTTTCAATCATGTCCAGGTTGCGAATACCAATTAATATTCCAAGAAAGGGAGGGAAAGAGACAGGACCCTTGAGCCTGACCCACCTGCCACACACCAGTTAAGGAGGAGGGGGATCTCCTCGGACTCTTTACAACCTGCCCAGCCTGTTAGGCAAACTAACAGTGACACTGGCAAACAGATCCCTACTGACAGGTCACTAGATCGGAAGGTGACTACTCTCTGACAAACAGCAACACATAGACAAGATCCCTTGTGGCAAACGGACCCACCATTTTTAAAATGTCTTTTTAAGTCAGCTTAAACTACGACTCCCATGAATCATCAGG
>JAVSBS010018579.1:40943-57286 GCA_033124195.1 Coracias cyanogaster | reverse complement strand
TTGGCCGGGGCTCTGAGCAACCTGCTCTAGTTGCAGATGTCCCTGCTCGGTGCAGGGGGGTTGGACTAGATGACCTTTAAAGGTCTCTTCGAACTCAAACCATTGTGTGATTCTATGATTCAGTAAGTAATACAGTATTAGTTCCCTTAAGTGTCACCATTCCCCTAGGTCACCTTCATTAGAAGACACCTCTTGCAAAGCAAAGAGAAACCAATGCCTCTGATCCTACGCATCTTTTCTTGTGGTGCTTGTTTTGAACAAGTCAGACATATGCAAATAATTGTGCAGACCTTGAGAGATTTGGAGGAGGACAGATATCAAGAGATAAGGTTGGACTAGATGATCCTAGATGATTCTAGATATCAGGACATGGTCATGGGGTCAGGGAGATGGTGGTATGAAGGTTGGACTTGGTGATTCTAGAGGTCTTTTCCAATCTACATGATTCTACGATTCTAAAAAGTGAATCAAAATAATTGTTGTATACATTCACAAAACAGAACAAAGTATTATTCCCTTTGAAATTCATTTAAAGTCAGTTTGACAGTTTAAAAAAATCAATTTTAATCTTCCGAAGCAATTTTTGTATGCAAATTTTTAAAATATAAATAAACCAAATAGGAATTTTGCCATTCTCCCCTATAAGGGGCAGTTCCAGCTTCACTGAGATACCCGTGGGTTTCTGTCATTGTCTGCATGTTTGTCTTGCGAATTAAAAGAGCTGGGTTTTTTTATGTGCTTTATTTTCACCCTCATGCCTGCATCCGTGTGCTTCCCTGCCCTGTCTGTGTTGCCAGCCTGTGTGACTTAGAAATAGAGAACAACACAGTGCCGATTGAAGATGATCTCCCATAAAAGAAGCATCTTTTGTCCTAAAGAGCTGTGGAGAAGATACACTTACCCTCGTTTCTGTTATTCACATTTTATGTTGTAGAGGGAAAAAAGATGAGTGTTACTGCTTTTTTTCTATAACCTTCCTTCACAGCTCGAGCTTTTTTCCCACTGCTATAGCATTTTTAAGTATTTTGAGCCAATTCCATGCTTCATGTAGTCATACTGGTCAACAGACCTGTTGATCCGAGTGAGTGCTGTGAGCAGGATTTAGCCCATAAATCCCCTTGGTATAGTGGTAAGTATTACTGTCTTCATTTTACAACCGGAAGAACAGTAGCAGAAGGACTCATAAGTGACTTATCTCAAGCAACAAAGGAGCCATTGTCAAAATCAGGATGAAATCTGAAGAATTCCTGGCTGCCAGGCTTGGGACTGTGCACAGATAGCAAATGTGTAAATGTCCCACTGGGATCTGCAGAGGGGAAAAAAATATCTAAAGCATGAAAAATGTACAAGCACAAATACCTGTTCTGAGATATCACCACAGCTTTTGATGCTTTAGCTAGCAGATTGCAGCACTTTCTCTTACACTTTCCATTAAGTAAAAATACAGAATTAAATGGAGAGATTCAGGTGAAGAAGCCCATAGGCACAACAGGGTATTAATTCCCCAAGTTCAGAGCAGGAATTTTTGTGGGTTCTAATGAAACCTGGTTCACCCACAAGTGTTTTCACATTTGGTTTTATGCTTGCAAAAATAGCACATGAAAACTCAGCAGATCTGCAGGGGACGTGTTTGATTTGGGATTCCAAATATTTCCTTCCCCCTGCAGACCTGAATGCGTTTACTCAAACTATATAGTCCCGCTTGTGGCTTATTCTATGGCTTACTCTCAAAACACGAAGAACCTTGAAATAAATGAGTTTGTTCTTTCCAGTTTGTTTATCAGGCCTGGATTACTGACCCTAAAACAGCACTACGACAGAGGCGCAAAGAGAAGAAGAGTTTTGGCAAAGAGGAGAAGCGAAGGCGGAAAGGGTCTGGGGATGGTAGGTGGACTTTGGGATTTGAAAAAAACGTAGTGTTGAGTAGACTGACTGTTGTTCCTGGTGGTGAAAAGCAGCTGAGTTTGGGAGAGCAAGTGCTCTCCGTTCTGGCTAGGACCTGGAAAAAGGCCTTGCTGTCTGTCCACAAGGCCAGCCATAGATGCATCCTTTCATTCTACACAATGCACATTGAGGGAGATGAAGGAGAAGATGGGATATATGTGTTTTCCGTGGAGTTGCAAGACATGCCCAGAACATCTGCCAAACAGGAAGACTCAGCACGTTGCAGAAAACATCAGCTATATGAAAACATTTGTGGAACCGGAGCACTTGCAAGAGAAAGCCGTAGTCCTGTAAAGACGTAACTTTACAAAGCCAATAACCTGGTAGCCAACAGCATTTCTCCAGAATATGGGAGTGTAAATCGCAAGTGTTTAGCCAGAATCAGGCAGAGCAAGGACATCACCCTTTCACTTCCTCTCCTCGTGAAAAGGTTTATCTTGCTCCCCAAGTTTTTCTAGGGTTGTCTCCCATTTTGATGTTAAATTCACGTGTATTCCCAGGGAAAGTTTTGCACGTGACAGATTTATGATTTGTATTGAAGAACTATTTCATGAGGAAGTTCCTGAAGAGCTGTAGTTCATATGGAGCTGTAAGGAAATTTCAGTGAAACAGCCACGTATTTCTTTTTGCCACATTTCCTATATTGTTCCCTAAAAAGCTTGAGTTGATACATGGGGAAGAACATCAAGAAATGTTTTGCCCTTTCAGTGCTCACTAAGGAACCCAAACATCCATGAACCCCTAAATTCGCAGTGAGTTCAGCAGGTAGCAAAAGCAAAACATAAAAATCTTAATGGGGTTTTGCTGGCACTGTGAAATCATTCATGCCTCTGAAAAATATAAGAGGTTCTTACCTTTTTGTCTTTTGCTACTTTTTTAAACAAGAAAAGAAAATAGAAATTCAGAAGCTTCTGGTCAGTATAGATGGGGAAGAGTGGGTTCCATTCAGGCTGAATCAGCTGGACTTTTCCTCCATTTGGTGTCTTCACATGTTGAAAAGAGAGAGCTTTATCATTTGACTGCTGCCACCAAAGCTGTAGAAGGCTATTAGAAGGAGAGTCATTAGTTCTGCCTGCAACTCTACGTCACTCGTCTGCTACGAGCTGAAATAAAAGCACATGGTAGCTCCAAACCAACTCTGCTGCTTCATTTCACCCTGAAGGTCCCACTCGATTCATTCAGGTTTGCTGGGTCAGAGGCAGAAGATCAGAGCACTGCTCAGGTTGCCCTTTGCAGAAGCTGAAGAAGTGAGCTCAAGTGTGAGTCACAGAAGGTGAAGGCTGCTGAGGGTGGTAGTGGTGGGACTGAGAAATTGCCTGGCTTGACACCAACAGATGATCTTGCTCAGCAGCCTACCTAGTTAGAAAATGCCACTGCGGATTAGAAGAGAGGGATGGTCATTCATTATCACCTTCCCTGACAGGATTGTCCCCTCCCTTGAGTCCTTTAGAAATGGAAGTGGGCTTTCTGGTGGTAGGTGAGGAACCAGTCACTGCTGCTTAGTGACTGTAGCGTTTTCCAGCTCAAATGGCATTTACACCGGCAATTCTATAGGTGTAACACTCACCGTTTCACTCATTGTTTTCAACAGGTGGTACTGATGCGGACTGTGAAGACAGTGAAGAGGAACCTGTCAAGAAGAAATCTGATGGACCAGGTATGACAACAAAGAGGGTTTCTCTGCTGTTGTCTTACACAGTTGTAACTGGTGACACGGCATATCAGAGACAGCTTTGCAGTGATCCCAGGCTTGCATAAAAGCCACAAAATCCCTTCTAATCTGTGCAGTGAGGACTTCCTAACTGCTTTCAGGTTTTCAGTTGACAGATTTACAAGTCCTGAGCATCTTCTCCTGACCTCTACTGACCCATTCAGCAAGGTGCAATAATTTCCCCTTAAAAAAAAAGGGATTTTCCCAATCTTACCCATTGTCTTTCATAGTCAGACTTAAGGATGCTCTGCAGAACAGAAGAAATGACAGCAGTTTGCAAGATCTTACCCAAATTGAATGCTTTCCTTCAAAGAAGTGTAATAGGTCGTAAATCTAAGCTTGGCTCTTTGTTTCTAACTGGAATAAAAGAAGAAAGCAGAGGTTTATGAGTAATTTATATTGGAAGTAATCAATTTAAAGTGCTTTATATTTTTATTGAAACACTTTGACCATTCCTACGTAAAATTTATTGAAGAAGATGGTTAGAAAATTAGACAGTAATTGTTAATGAAGCATTAATGTCATTATTAACCTTGGATCATATCCTGTCTCACTCTTGGGCAGAGAGAAGCCTTCTCTGCATTTGACCCTTGAAGTTAGAATAATAGTCTCTGGAGAAAAAAAATACTTGTTTCCCTTTTTGAAGGTCTTTAGATGCCATCGATCCCCAAAAGATTATTTTTAAAAAGTTTTGGAGAACAGCAAAGCTGCCAGAACTGCTACAGCGTCATTAAAAATGTATCCTAAATCACCTCCATCCCAGACAGAAAAATAACCTTTCAGATTAGACTGGAAGGGCTTGGCTAAGCACTGCGGGGAGACTACAGCGTGCCAGCGGTGGGCAATAATAAAGATAATTTTAACCTGAGAGCTGCCATCCTCCTGAAGTCAGTAGCAGGATTTAGAGAGGAAGAGTGCGGGTTAAAAAAGAACATTTATATGTTGAAGGTTTTTATGTGTAAGTGCGACGTTTTCTTTTAACCTATTCATAATATTATCTGGAAATCAAAGGAAAGGAATTCTCCTTGACGTAGAAACAGCCTTACATCTTATTTCCAATGACAAGATTTCCTTAGTTTCTAGACCTGCACATTGAAATATGAGTGGGTAAAATTTAAGTATAGAATCACAGAATGGTTTGGGTGGGAAGGGACCTTTCAAGGTCATCAAGTCCAACTTCCCTGCACTGAGCAGGGACATCTACAGCTAGAGCAGGTTGCCCTGGCCAACCTCACCTGCAATGGTGCCCGGGATGGGGCACTTCTCTGGGGTAGATAAATCATAAAATATCTCCAATTCTAAATTACGTAGAAGAAGCCTGAAAAAAAAGGGCAAAATATTATTGAAATAATTCTATGACCAAGTGAAGAGAATTAAATGTTCTTCAAGTTCAGAGATACCAGAACAGTTCCATGGCACTGCTCAGGTAAAAGGTACATAATGCCATTTCAGCGTCCTCTTTACCACTAATGTCTGGGTTTTTTTTTCCTTAGTTTCTCTCCACACATACGCGCGTTGAATCCTGCCCGCACACCCAGAGACATGTGATTTTCCACGGAAAATCTTTTGCTTTATTACAGCTTCACCTCTGCATTCTTTGTAAGGAGCAAAGGTGCTCTCCACAAAGTTTTGCGTGCCATCTTGTGGTGCAGCGAAGAAGTGAGGTTGTGGAAAGCACGTAGGCTGCCTCCTTAGTATCTACTTCAAATATTTTGTCCCTGCATAGCAGATTATGGACCGTTGTTTTGTACTTTTTTAAGATGCTTACTCTAAAATTGATCTTTATGTCTAGGGATTTGCAATCTCGCAAGGACAATTAGCTCTGGAACCGGTGAAGTTGGAAAGAAGTTTTTTAGTGTTTCTGCAACGCTGTATAAGAACTGTAGTGTGGTGTGTATGTCTGGGAGTAGAGGAGAAATAAGCTGGAAGTGCTGCTTTTTGGGAGAGAAATGCAGTTGCTAATGCGAAAGGAACTACTGAAATGAGAAATCAACTTGAGACAGCAAATAAAGCTGCTATTGTTGGTATAAGCCTGGGAAAGTGTTTTGGCAAAATGGTAGTGTTTTAGAAATTATTTCTGTGATTTGTCCTAGCTGGGCTAGTTTATCTGAGATCACTGATGACACAGTGCAGCCTGTTTTTAAAAAAGAGAGGCTTTGGAAACTGTAAAAACAGAGAGGTGCGTTTAGGTGGTTGGAAAACCAGGAGAGATTCAAAGACTGTTGAGGCAGGTTGGGCTTTAACACTCAGCTAAACCAGGTTCAAGCACAAAAGGCAAAGTCTGGGTAGAGAGAAAGGCACACAAGCAAATAAACAGGTAAGGGCTGGGCAGCTGTGGAGATCACGGGATCTGGGGATGGTGAAGAGCTCTCAGGAGATGCTCAGATCTTTGGGTTTCATTTTGTAGACCTGTGTGTACAGCGTCTCTCTAAAATCAGGGACTGTTTATATGACTAGTGATTGCAGGACCAGGGAGTTACACAAGTGGAAAAGGGATTCCAGATGATAAGCCTAGACATCCAGGCAGGAAAATGTCCCAGACAGCCAAAAGGCCTCCAGCCATCTTCAGAGATTCCTTACGATGACAAGGTCTTGCAGCCTCGATGCTGATTATTATTAGACACTGAAGGAAAAATGAATCTAAGTCCAAGCAGAAATACAATGAAAGATATTTGCGTTCATTAACTCTCTGTTGCTTTTTGCTCTCCCTTAGATAACATCATCAAGAGGATATTTAATATCTTGAAGTTCACTTGGGTGCTTTTCCTGGCAACACTAGACAGTTTCACAGCTTGGCTGAATTCCATCTCAAGAGAACACATCGATATCTCCACTGTGCTAAGAATCGAGCGCTGTATGCTGACCAGGGAGATTAAGAAGGTAACGCCTTTGGTCTTTTTTGTCTGCTAATGCCATTTCCAGCTCCGTGAAAAATGAAAGGTTGTCTTTTCAGATCACTGTGTTAAGGGGAAAAATAATGAAAATCTCCCTTATATCTACATTTTAAAAATAGATCTGGACTCTTTTACTGTTTACTGTTCTGTAAATATATATAAAATAAATTTATCTATTATCTGGGCACTCAAATTATTGAAAAAATAATTAATTGAGAGGTTGATACGAGGATTTGACCAAAACACGCCTGTGATAAAGAGTGGGCATGATAGATTCAAGTGGAGAGGAGAAGGCATGGCATTTTGAACAGCTCAAAAACTACTTCAGTCTGCATATTTCAGTCTCTTTGTAGACCAAGTTGCCTTGGAAGTGGCCGCCAACATACACGCATAATTTTCTTCTCTCACTGTGAAGCTGAGTGGTCCTCCACAAACTAGTTATATATTAGTAAACTCCATTATTATCAAAGATTAATGTTGATGGTGTAACTAGAAATGTATTTGGATCTTCAAACTGCAAGTAGGTGACACCTTGAACTTGGATGAAACTTGTTTGAAGCACTGGCATTTTTACGTATGTCACTAGCTACCCAACTATTTCTGGAAAACTGGCTTAGAAGCCTCATTTTTACTTCTTTCCAGTTTTTATTAAAAGCTGCAGACTATCTCAGACATTAATAGGTCAAAAAGGTCAACAACACATTAGTACTCTTGACCTTAATAAAGCCCAATATTGCCCAGCCGCTGCTGACATCTTGCTGACACAATAAGCAAGCTGCCCATGATCCCAGGAGGTTCCAGAGGCAGGAGATCCTGGTCAGAGGGAATCTTTACCCAGTCTGGCCAGGAGGCACTGACCACCAAGAATTTAGTGTTTAGTTACTGTTCTTTTTCCCAAGGTGCCCAACAGTAAGTGGATAATAATAATAGTAAATAAATAAATAAATATAAAAACCTGAAGAGAACAGAGCAAAATAAACATGGCATATTCTGAGAAAATCCTTCTTTGGAATATGTCCCAGCTTGTGGCAATGGAGAGTTTAGGGCACCCTAAATCAGAAATTACATCTGGATCATTGTGTTTAATAGTATCAAGGAATCCATATTCTTGGAGTTTGGCCTTTTAAATCTATTTTTAATGATGGCTTCCACAAGATCCAACAATATAGAGTTCTGTAGTGTTGTTCCATACCACGTGTTTAAGAGTACTTCCTCTTGTTCATTGTGACAGAGTCCTGGAACGATCTGCCCAAAAGGGTTGTGGAGTCTCCTTCTCTGGAGAGATTCCAAACTTGCCTGGACGCAATCCTGGGCACCCTGCTCTGGGTGAGCTGCTGGAGCAGGGGGGTTGGACGAGATGATCTCCAGAGGTTCCTTCCAACTCCTACCATGCTGGGATTCTGGGATTTTAAACCCACTTCCTGATCACTGTGGAGTCTCCAGTAGACCAGAGATGCGTTCCATTTTCCTCTACTATTCCTGATTGTATAAACCTGCATGGAGTCTTCTCCTCAGTCATTCTCTTCCAAGCTAAAAAGTCCCTTTATTTTTAGCCTTTCTTCACATAGAATCCATCCATCATCTTTCTTGTCCTTCTTCATGCTATTTCCAGTTTTAATATGACCTTATTAAGACTGGATGACCAGAACTACACACAGTTGTCGAGGTGTGAGTGAATTACAGGTTCAAACATGGGTATGATGTGTTTTCTTTTGCTTTCCTAGTAAAATCTAACAGCCAAGCTTCGACTTCTAGTGAATGCTGCCTATTTTCAGGAGGCCATACACTCTGAGTCCAAGATCTCTAAGACTAACAAAGGCTGACACAAAACCTTTCATTGTGTATATGCATTGTAGGTTATTTTCCCCATTACATTTCTTGCCATTTTTTACCAAGTCACTCAGTTTTATCAAATTCTTCAGTAGCTCTTCAGTCAACTTCACACTTGAATACCCCAGATAATTTTTCTTTACATCTGTAAACTTTATCACATGGCTGTTTTCCTGCATACACAGATTATTTCTGAATATCCTGGACAGGAGTACTCCTTGGGGAAACCAGACAATGACCTTCCTTTGTAGAGAAAAACCATTTGTTTGTTCCCTTTCTCTCCAGTCTTTTGACTGAGGATAAGTACAAGAGGTAGATGTAGTCTGTTTTATTTTCTGACTGCTTAATTTCTTGCAAGGGTTGCTCAGGATCACTCCTGAAGCCACATTCAAGGATTGGTGTTACCTTCTCTTCCCCAGCTCTGTTTCACCTGTAGGTTTCTGCAGGTCTCTTGGGTGAAGACCTCAGTGCTCAATTGATTGTTCTGTTCTCAGACTTGTTTTTTATAAAATAATTACTCCACCATTCCATGGGATTCAAGTTACTCCATTGGGAATGTTGGTGACTTTTTCTGCAGCAATGAGGGATGCAAAAAATCTGTCTTTTCTTGTCCTGTTTCAGATTTTGTTCTTAAGTTGTTTTGGTTTTTTTTGACAAAACTTCAAATTTCGAAAATTTCAGATTTGGGGGCAGTGTAGAAGACCAGAGTTGAAATACTAGTAACTAATACTATTAGTAAAGGGCATACGGGCAGTATTTTAGAGTACTTCTATTATTGTAGCTGGAAAATGTCCTTGCATAAGGCTTCACTATAAGTCAGAAAAATGACTGTTGAGAATAGCAATCTTCTCTCTCAATGTATCTTCTGAAGTCAACGCAACTGCTAGTAGAATGTGTTGGATGTGTTTCCACCTAAGAACAGGCTATATAATTCTCAGTTTTATTCTTAAGACACACCTTTAGAATTCTGATTGCAGTATAGCCAGAAGGAGTTGATTCTGTGCCCAGATCTGGGCCAACGGTGATAAAATCATCCTTTTGTGAACTTGCTTGGTCTTGAAGTCACAGAGAAAGACTGAAGGTCTTCAGTGCATTTTTGATAGTTTTTCAACTGTATCCCTGCTTCATAAATAAATTCTTACTTTGAGACACTAATGATAATCTAGATCAGTTTGTCCATGACCTGTTTCTTTTTTTTTCTGCTTTAAAAGAACTCCTGCTGACCACTAATAAGATGTATGATTGTTCTTAGAGTCAGTGAAGCTATCTAAAAGCGATATCTCAAAAACTGCTGGAGTACAGGTTGAGTCATGGTCCAAGCCCACATCTCATTTTTGTGCTCAAAGATCTGCAGTCCACCCAGCAGGGTTTTGTTGGCTGTAATAGCCTGAAGCACTTACATTGCTCCAGTTTTGTTTGAAAACCCAACACTTTGTGCCATGGTAATTTAAATCATAGAATCATAGAATGGTTTGGTTTGGAAGGGACCTAGTCAAGGTCATTTAGTCCAACCCCCCTGCACTGAGCAGGGACATCTGCAACTACAGCAGGTTGCTCAGAGCTCCAACCAACTTGACCTGGAATGTTTCCAGGGGCTTCTACTTGTATTCTGACTTGCATTACGAAAAGGAACTACTAGTGAGAGGTTATTATTTATTAGGAAGCTGTTTGCACAGTCCTTAATCTGCTCCTTGCCAAATGACAAGCAAAACCAGATCCTCTAAAAATACACCTTCTCCCTGCCATGCACCTCTCCCTCTTCTCTCTTCCACAGGGGAACGTTCCAACGCGGGAGAGCATCCATATGTATTACCAGAACCACATGATGAAGCTTTCTAAGGAGTCAGGACTGGACTCAATTGATAAAAATCCCGGTCAAGCTTCTGGTTTGCAAGCATCTGAAAGAATGGATAGCTTAGATTCAGCAGCTTCTCGTGACAGTATCTCCAGGTATTGATTTAATTTTATTTTGTGAAAGATGGATCATGCAGTAGATCTAATTTTAGATAATGACTAAGTACTAATCAATGCTGATTCCTCTTTTTGATTTATCCATGCCATTTTAATAGTGAAAACTTTGTTATGGATTGCTATTCCTTTATAGAGGTGGACTCAGTTGTCGGCTTAACTCCTTTTTCACTGCATGACTACCCCACTGCTTTTGGTTTCCCCTAGAATTAGGAGCCATTGATCTTGTAAAAATTAGTGGTATATAAGAGCCTGCCGAGGATGCTTATGGGATACTGTTTAGGAATTCAGGTGTGGAGTTTGGGGAGCAATCATTCATTTTGTTTTTGTAAAATAAATTGTTGTCTCTTGCCCGCAAATCACAAAAAGCTTTGCATAGAGAGAGAATCTGGATTTTAGAGAACAAAACCCCCCTCTTGTACACACTGGGCAAAGCTCATCTGAAGAGCCTGAGTTCCCAACAGCTATGATTACAGCCCAGTGGAGCTGCACAATTTGGGGATCAAATAATCATTCCAGTTCAGGAAAACCACCTTCCTCATTCTTTTCTGAAGGCAGATGCCATCAGGTCCCGTGCCAAAATGACTGTGTGCTCCTGCTGCTCCACGCACACAGAAGCACACGCATTCACGTCCTTCTCTTACAGAGGCAGCCTGTTCCCACCGTGTCCCTGGTGTTCTTGACTTTTAAGAGACTGCAAAAACCACCCGACATGAGGGAGAGAAGGGAGGGCTTTGGAAATCCAGCTGTTTCATAATCCGTTGCGTTCTGCTGTCTCCTGTTCTTCTCGGAAGTGTGGCAGTATCAGATGGTGTCTGACACTCCCAGCAAGCTCTGTAGCTTCTGTGTACAGTAAATTATGCTTAGCTTTTACTAATGACATATGGGTAGATGTTAGCAGGCTGAAAATCATAAAATCATAGCATCATAGAATGGTTTGGGTTGAAGGGACCTTCCAAGGTCATCTAGTCCAACCCCTTGCAGTCAGCAGGGACATCTCTAACTAGAGTAGGTTGCTCAGATCCCCATCAAGCCTGGCCTTGAATGTCTCCAGGAATGAGGGCCTCTACCACCTCTCTGAAAATAACGAGGGCTTGTCTTCCTGTCTGATGTCACTGAAAACCAAGTGTCAGAGAGTTCCTCTGAGGACTGTGCCTTGACAAAATATTCCCAAATTGAGGATGAGCAATAGCCTTTGAGAGGTTCGCTCCAGCAAAAACACCAAATCCAAGCAAATCTTTCTCAATGGCCAGCTACCTAACTAAGCAACACCTTTGTGTTTTGTCTCCCAAGTTTTACAGGAGTCAGGTGACATGAGAAAAATGTCAAGCCAAATTCTGTTACCAGCTCACGTGGAGCCCCTTGGATATCTGCAGGGCAGAACTTAACTCCACAAAGTTCAGTTTCATCTAAAGAAAGAATAATAACATCAGTCCTGCTTTCATTAAATAGTTTTGGGTCATATTGTTTACTATAGATAGATGTTACCATTATTATGCAACCATGTTAGCAAGAACTTTAACTATTAACAATTCCAAAATGAATCATAAAAAAGAAAGACAAATCTTGCAATTTTCATTTCTGCCTCTTCAAAGAGACAGTAGCCAGGGTTGAGCTCAACTTCGGATTTTTTTTTTTTTTTTTTTCAGAATAACCACCCATTTGTCACTCTGCTTTGAGCATACTTACACATTTAAAATCCCTTTTCCATCTCAGACAATTCAGTGATTCTGTGGAGCTGCTATGCAACAGAAAAAGTTAAATCTTTCCCGTGTGTTGTCATCTCTGTTTCCTCAGAAGATGTTACAGGACTTATCAACAACGGAGTAGCAAAGGCAGTATTATGACTGAATTCTCTAATCTCAAATTCTCTTTCTGGTAACGAACAATCAAATATTCTTGCACTGAGAGTATTTACAAATTGTGCCCATCTGCTGTAGTAATAATGACCTATAATTAGAGGAAGCAAAAATGAGTCTGTTGATTGAATGATAATGCCATCTGTTCATTGGGACACCCTCGCACGTCTCTTCCTGGGATTACAGAAGTGCCTGTGAGCTGTTTTAGAAATGTGAAATGTTTTAAACTTCATGTGAGTTCATTGCATGAGCTTTTTTTCATTGCCCAAACAAGAGAAGAGAGGATTTTACATTTCAGAGTAATGATTTCCAGTAAATGTAAAAGCAGCTAATTAAATCTAAAGCAGCTCTGCGACCGTGGATTGCAACGGAAAACTCTGGGGAAGGGGCAAAGGGTTTCTAACCAGCATTTTGATTACCCTTCTTTGGTTGCCCTACACAAAATTCTGTAGGGTTTGTTAGGCTTGGAGCATGTCTGGAAGTACACAGGGCTGCAGAAGCTATTCCATTATAATAATACGTACTCCTCAGTACTCAAATTACTGTAGGTATCTGCTCAGTGCTCTAAACGCTGGATTTCCAGAGAGAACAACCCTCCTGATCAGTTGCAGGATCTGAAAATTTCTTCGGAAGTTCAGGGCTGGCCCTTGTAAGTCATCCAGGGATGTTGTTCTTACACTAGATAAAGCTCTAAAAGTTTTGCAGAGTATCCTTGGTGGGATTTTCTCTTTTAGTAGGGCTGTCACTTATTCTCCATCATTTTTCTATACAGTAGCTAGAGGTGTAGTGAGATATCTGTAAAGTAATTGCTTGGTTTCTCTTGATGTCTAAGCATTCTCAAGCATCCTAAAGGCACAGTGGGTATTGGGGAGAAGAGAGGGATGTTGATCCTCAACAAGCTCTTTGAGGACCTAGATCAGGACCTAGAATGGTAGAGCTTTCACTGCCCTTTGTTTCCGTTTGACTGATGAGCTGCTTCTTAGGTGAAGCACCTTGTGAATGTCAGTAACATGGTTGGGAACTTACTAAAACCGGTTGACTGCCTTTATGGGACTTTGCCTACGATGATGCAATAGCAGCTTAGATGTAGGTCCTAAGTCAGATTTTAGGATATCCAAAGTGTTGTATCCGATGCAGTTTGTATTAATTTTTGTTCATTACAAATAATGTTCTCAGTTCCCAACTCTGCCTGGATGTAGGCTTTTATAGCAGCTGCAGGTGGGAGCCCCTGACCCTCCTGTAAGAGTGAAGATATAAGTGTGGTCAGGGTGTTTATGGGCACCACTTTTCATCTGTGCTTCCCTCACCAGACAGGAGAGAGAACAGGGCTTGAGGCAGGGAGTAGTGGAGAAGTAACATTTGCTTTGGGAAGCAGGAGAAGGGATGGAAGGAGAGTCTTAGTCTGGGGCTGGGTCTGGATCTGATCCAGGAGGATGAATGATAGGGAATGTTTGGGATCTTTGCTTGCAGGTGTGGGTAGTGTAGTAGTTCATGAAGGTAATGCCAGTCAGTAACTAGCCCATGGAGAGAAAAAAAAAAAGAGAGAAAAATTTGTAAGTTACTCCTTGAACTAATAAACTCTGAGAATGGTAATTTATTTTAGCAAAGAGGAAGACATAAAGTAAGAGATTTCCCACTCATCGAGGGTAAAAATAGCACGTGGGTAATGTGGTACACAGACAGAAAGGTAATCTGTGAAAGCAGATTGTCTACTTGCTGCCACCTCCCTAAAATTTGGCACCAAAACCTCACTGAGAGTACAGTGTCCTGGCTATAGAATCATAGAATCGTTCAGGTTGGAAAAGACCTCTAGGATCATCAAGTCCAACCTTTATCCCACCATCTCCCTGACCACTAGACTGTGTCCTGAAGTGCTACATGTACTTGTTTTTGTAGCACCTGCAGGGATGGTGACTTCACCACTTCCCTGGGCAGTCTGTTCCAATGCCCAACCACTCTTTCATTAAAGAATTTCTTCCTAATATCCAGTCTAAATCTCTCCTGGTGCAACTTGAGGCCGTTTCCTCTTGTCCTGCTCCACAGGTGTATGTACAAAGGGCAGCCTCCTCCCTCATGAGCCCCTGGAGTCAGTAACATGGAGCTCCAGCTGATTTCCATGCTGCTGAATCAGGTCTCCAGGATGGATCTCCTGTTCCTATAGGAACATGAAAACTCTGCACCATGTGGAAAGTCCTCCAGGTTTTGCCTGGAGGACACTTGTGTGCCTTTGCATACTCACAGAAATAGTGAAGTCGCTTGTAAAGGGTCTTGGCCGAATGAACTGGCAGGACAGAAGTGCCCTTGCCCAGTTTTTAAGGGAAGTATTTCACAATTCCTTTGGTATCTTGGTGATACTTTATTCAAAGACCAAAGTGTGTTTTTAGCCTCAGCCCATTCTGTCAACAAAAGACCATCAGTGAGTGTAGGCCTAAGAATAACTGCTTCTTTCCTCCACATATTTTGCTGTTTTCCTCAAGACAATAATTGCAAACTCTCACTTCATGCCAGCAGATTATTTTTTTTTCCTCACTTTAACGCTGGCAAGACCAAAGTACCGCGGAAAACACCATTGCACCTCCCTTCTGACCTCTTTCCCAATTCTGCGTGCCCCTGGACAAATGTAATGCTTGCCAAGGAGGCAAATCCCCTGCTGCCGCTTGTCAGGTGTAACACAGATGGACTCAAAAGAAGGAAAGTAGAGTGTAAATCCTGCATTTTGGGCTCCTTTCTTCTCTTATTCTATCTGAGACACTCAGGCAGGTTGCTGCATGCGTTAAAACACCAGGTCCCTCAATTTATTTCATAGATATCTGTGTTTTTCAAAGATTTTTGCAGGAGAAACAGTTCTTTTACCTACCATATGTCATTAATGTATTTGCTTCTTTCCTGTTGCTCTGTTATGTGCTTGTATTTAATCATGTACTTTCTTTCTCATAACTCATCCAGTTCTTCTTTTCTCCAGTAACACATAAATGCTCAATATATGGTGTATGTCTCTGGTGTCCTGTTGTATTTGATAAGTGAAAGGAGATAAGGGTTTATTATATCCGTTCTTTCTTTTGAGATGTGCATGTTACCAATTTTGAAATAATTTTTAAGCTGGGGTTGAAATAAATGAAATCTTCTGGAAAGAATCATCAGGGCTTACTACTAACTATCAAAATAAAAGCCAGCCCATGCAGAGCAGGTTATATTTGGCATGCATCTCCTGGCGAAGTAGCGTATCCGATTTGGCTCTTGGGTCTGGAAAGATGATTAGCCAATGTCTAACAGCTATTTTTCTATTTGTGGAATATGAGCTTATTCGGTTTCAAGGGCTCTTTTAGGAAATTGGCTTGTACCTGTGTAAAAAGGTTCAGCGCAGTATGTCATTAATAAAATAGAATTTGTGCGGAGTGGATCACTTCCCAAAACATTTTTGCGGAATCTGAAGATTTCAGGAGGAAAGAAAGAAAATAAAACCTCCTCACATCTGTAAGGTGGTGCTCCTGGAAAGCATGTAGAGCATTGCATGGGTTTCCTATCTCCTTGACCAATGAAGAGACGTTTGTTAGCCTACAATATGGATATGACCATGAGCGATCTGGGAGTAGGAATGTTTACATGATGACTCTGAAGAAACCCTTCTCTTCTCTCTGAACTTTTCTTCTCTGTGTCAGTGTTCTGCTGCATGGCGAGCGTTATTTGTTTACTGAACTGTGTGTATCGTAATATCGTTGGTATTTAACACTGTCTTTATAACTGTTTGCGCTGCTAGCTGCTACACTGAAGCAACCATGCTGTTCTCAAGGCAGTCAACCCTTGATGATTTAGATGGACCAGACACTGTTCCTAAAACAAGTGAGCGCGCTCGACCTAGGCTTCGTAAAATGCAGAGCATGGATATGTCCTCCTCATCCGCTGACAGTGGCAGTTTAGTGTCCAGGTGCTTAACTCATGCATGCTTTGTTCACTCATTTCCCCGTACCCTTGTCCTTCCTGCAGCGGACATCACGTTGCGTTCGCAGATACGTGGTGTCCGGAGTGGTTTGCATGGTTAATGGAAGCTCTGCTCCCTTCTGTGGTGTGACACTACTCTGAGGTTCAAAGTCAGGGTCATAAACTAGGGCTCATTTGCCGTTTCATTTCTACTCCATT
>JAVSBS010018579.1:28411-40754 GCA_033124195.1 Coracias cyanogaster | reverse complement strand
GTTTCGTTTCGTTTTCATCCTTAATTCAGCTTTTTTGAAAAGTTGTTCCATTACTTTACACTGGCTGTCTAAAAACTAGGCTAAAGTCTGTATTTATTCAGCTAAAAGAGTCTGATTTTCAGAATCACCAAGCTGATGGTTGTTCTTATTAAAATTGCAAGCAGGAAGTTTCTCAGCTAACCAATTTCCCTAAATATGAACTTAGACATCTAAATTTGGAAACTAAGATAGGCAAATGTTGGCCCTGTTCTTTCAATTTTAGTTTTTCCCATATAGGAAAGATTGCTAAATCTGTTTTGATTACTTCACCATTGATTTACAGTCTGTGAGGTGTTGGAATTAAGAAAGGGAAAATAGTTGTGAGAAGACAGTGAATAATATTAATATCCAGTGCAAGAGAGAACTGTTCAGAGCCACTCACAATTTAGCAGGTAAAACTCGGGGTTTTAGATGACACTGGGAAACAGCATTTCACCTAGTATTATAAAGATTATAAATATGAAATTTCATGGCATATTAGATCATTCTTTTTCAGCATTTAAAGTGTTCTACAAATTTTTGGTGTCAATCAGTTTTGAAATGATGGGATTTTATACTTTGGTGCATTCTAACCAGGATGAGTGCTACCATGAATCATCAAAAAACACATCCTGCGTAACAGGGTTACATGTCCTAATTAAAAGCCTGCTAGAAATAAACTGGTCCAATGTAGCCACACAAAGTTTGGAAGCGCTGTAAAAGAAAAAAGAGATGGAATTTAATTTTTAATTTTGGCAGGAGGTGTCAGTCAGCTTTGCCAGTTTTCTTTGAAAGGTTGTACTTTAGGAGAAGACATGGCCCCATTTATTTCATAGGAGCTGTGCGAAATCTGGTTTTGTCTCTTTTGAGATGCAAGAACATGCAGCGGACAAAAGACCCTGAGTTGATGCCTGTTGTCCAACCTATGGAGAAGGACTGGAATGGAGACTAGAAAGAGTGATGTTCAAGGGGGGAGGTGAAAAAATACTTATGAGGGATGAAAAGGGTGGAAGCAAAGCCAAGAACATATTTTTTTTAAATGATGGTGTCCAGATTCCCATCTGGAGTCATCAAGCTGCATGAATTTACATGAGCTGAGGCTGTTGCAGAGCACAGAGCATTAAGAGAGAAAGTGATTATGGACATGCAAAGCTGAGAATTAGCAAAGTGAACAAGCAGAGAGCTGAACAGAGTGAATAAGAGCAGTTGAAAAAGAAAATAGGTACACACAGAAGAAAAGCAGGCAGATAAGGTGAAAATGAAGACTGTATTGAAGAACGTAGGGCAATCTAAAGGTAAGCAAGATACTCTGTTACTTGGAACAGTTTTGTCGTCTGGATTGTATTTCTCCACGTTAGCCATTTCCTTGTTCCTTTATGTGGAATCCGAGTTGATGTGTGTGTTCAGCTCATGTTCCAGTTGTCTGCAGCACCCTTATGGGGATTGTTAAAAGCACCACGTTAGAAGGAACCCCATGGCTGCCTATCATTCACTATGAAGCATGCTTTAAATAGATTTAATAGCAAGTCCTGATTTCTGGTCAGAAAGTGTTTGAGCTACTTTCAGAAAGTTAGCATCGTTTCTTGTGATGATGATATTAATTTGCACTTTGCTGGTGTGACAAGATAGTGAATCACCTTGAGTTCGCTGGGATGTCATTCAGGGGGCAGATGGACCGAGGTGGTCCATCTCTGTAAGAGGAGGTCATGTCGATATATTTTCTACCAGATTATACAAACTTTGAAGGCCTGGGAATGCAGTGGGGTTGCTCGGCTCTCTGCATAAAGGTACAGTGAACAAACATTACTGGTGAGCCTTGTAGGCCTCAAACTCTCTCTTTTCGTCCATCCCCGACAGTGAACCTACGCAGGTCACCATGCTCTATTCTCGTCAGGGGACGACAGAAACCATTGAGGAGGTAGAAGGGGAGCACGAAGAGGAAGGAGCTCATTCTGCATCAAGGCCAGAGGAAGAGGAGGTGGAAGATTATAGCCTAGGTTCAGAAGGAGCTGCGTATACTCCTGATACCGATGCGCCGTTGTACTCCACGGTGGATAGCAATGCAGAAGCTCCACCTTCCTACAGCAAAGCTGTCAGCTTTGAGCACCTTCCCTTTGGCTCCCCAGAGGAGTCAGCTGGTAAGAGCCTCATGATGGTGAGCCCAGACGACAGTCGGACGGACAAACTTGATACGATTCTCCCTCCACTGACGCACGAGCTAACGGCTAGTGAGCTGCTTCTGAACAAGTAAGGACCTTCCAACAGGGAAAAATTGGTGGTACCAGTCTGTGACGTTTTGTCATTGCTTTGGGTCTTTTGTCTCAGAACTAGCCAACGGTTTCTGATACAAACTTTGCGCTGAGTTTGATTTAAGGGAAGAAGCTCATTTCCTGTGCGGTTGTTCTAATTACAGATTTCTAAAATGATTCAAATTGATGTTGGAAAGAATCTCTGCATTCTCCCCAGATACCATACCTAATTGTTCCAATTAGCGTCGGATTTCTGTGCTGAATTGCCATGGGGTCAAGGGCTTTTCTAAATATTCCTTGTGGAGAGGGCTTCTCCTCTCCAGGCAGCTGTGATTTCAAATAAGTTTCCTCCAGGGCTATCTGGGAAAATGTTTCTCTGTTAATTATTTTGGATTTCTGTGAGGGAAACTCTGACCTTTGGCAGAGGTTTTTTTTAAGCCACTAGAAGCTGAGGACTATGTAGAGAGACCACCTTGCTAAGTCCTTTCTGAAGGGATGGGGTGCTCCATTCTTTGCCCCTCCACCACTGTGCTCACAAGCACAACCAGCACTGAGGTGGGGATGGTGCTGCTGCTCTTCTTCCTCTGCTTTCCAGCCTGACTCAGCTAGGGGAGAGCTTCCCAGAACTCAAAAGACAAAATCTTAAACCCTAGAAATGCCTTTCAGCCTGCCTACATCTGGAGAGAGAGAGGCTTTGGAGATGCAGTGGCTTTTCTTCTGGTTTTCCGTAGTCATTTTTGCTTTTCAGGGAGGTCTCCTTGCAGGCCAGGGCACTCTTTAGGAAAAGCAAACAGAATTGTGAATGTGTGTGAAACTCACATGATGATTTCTTTCTACCCTTTAAAAAGCAGCTCTTGTGAAATCAATTTCCATTTCATTTGTGGTACTCTACTCCTCACAGGATGTTTCATGATGATGAGCTGGAGGAGTCGGAGAAGTTCTACGTTGGTCAGCCTCGAGTCTTGCTTCTTATTTATGCCCTGTACAACACGCTGGTGGCCCGGTCAGAAATGGTGTGTTATTTTGTCATCATCCTTAACCACATGATCTCTGCCTCCATGATAACCCTGGTGCTTCCCATCCTGATATTCCTGTGGGCGATGCTGTCTGTTCCTCGGCCAAGCAAACGTTTCTGGATGACAGCCATTGTCTACACTGAGGTATGCTGCAACCTCATGTCTAACAGAAAAGTTGAGTTGTAAGCTTTGCATGGTCTCCTTTCTGGTTTTGATCTCTAGGATCAGGAAACTTTGGCCCTTTGTATTAATATAAATATTTGCTAAAGCCCTCAGCAATTTCTTTGGCATGAAAAGGTCTTGTTGGTGTTTTTCTTGGTTGCAATGAGCAATATCCTTCCTGGCATGTAAAGCAGGTATCACAAGAACAAACAACAACTCCATAATTGGTAATCAAGAGATAGTATACGCTGCTTGTGGTATCTCAGGTACCTCTGAGCATCATCTGTTGGTAAATGTTGATTGACTTTATGATTGAGGAAATGTGAACGGTTGTTCCTCTGTAGCAATGAACATACTTGTTTCTCTCTTCATAAAACTGTCAAAGTAGTTACATTTCTCCCCTCTCAGTGTCACAAGGCTATTCTATCTGCCACGCTTATGAAACACCCCAAGTGTGTTGTGTTTCTGAACAGGTGGCCATTGTCATCAAGTACTTCTTCCAGTTTGGCTTCTTTCCTTGGAATAAACACGTGGATTACACAAAAGATAAACCTTACCATCCACCCAATATTATTGGCATTGAGAAGAAAGAGGGTTATGTGCACTATGATCTTGTTCAGCTCCTTGCTTTATTCTTCCACAGATCCATTTTAAAGGTAATATGAGTTAATGTAGTTTCTTATTTTATGTTTAGTTTATACTTTTGATTTTTTTTAGTCACTTGTGATGTAGGAAAGTCATTCATTTGGATATTAGGAAAAGTATCAACATAGAAAGGGTTGTCAAGCCTTGGAACAGGCTGCCCAGGGAAGCGGTGGAGTCCCCATCCCTGGAGGGATTTCAAAAACAGGTAGATGTGGTGCTGGGAGACATGGGTGAGTGGTGGACTTGACAGTGTTAGGCTTACGGTTGGACTTAATGATCTTAAAAGGTCTTTTCCAACCTGAACAATTCTGTGATATCCCAGCACAATGAATTTGTGTTCTTAGAGCTTAGCAATGCTTCTGATAAATACCGTGGCAGAAATGCAAGGTTGAAATGCTCTTTTCTTCTTTTTCCACTAGTGCCACGGATTGTGGGATGAAGACGAGAAAGGAGACACCTCCAGTAACAAAGAGGATACTGACGATGAGGCTTCTCTGACAGGAGGCAGGAGAGACTCTTCTGCCTCTTTGAAATCTGTTAATCTTGCGGCATCGGTGGAGTCCATCCATGTCCACTTCCCCGAGCAGCAGACAGCCATCAGGAGGAAGAGTTCCAGCAGTACATCACAGCTTTCACACAGGTCCAGCTTCTCCTCACACAGATCTAAGAGAGGTAAATGTCATGGCATGGCATTTCAGGGCTTTGAACAGCAAACGTTCATTTCCCATAGGATCATCCTGCTGAAACCTTGTGCTGGTTGCTGTGGAGATCCCAGAGGCTACTGAATGCTTCTGCTGCTCAGTGAGGGAGTAGGATATGAACCAAACTATCTTCATGTTTGAACACACTCCAAGCCTTCTTAAAGTTCAAATGAAGAGCCATACTTTGTGATTCATTATGTTTTTAAAATGACATTATCCAAAAGCTGGGAAAGGAATGCTCAGTGTGGCCCAGGTCCAGGATTTCTGGTTCAGCATGGTCTCCAGCTAGAGGGAATGCAAAGCATATGTATTTTTCCTATTTACATTTGATGATACTTGAAGTGAGAAGGAGTTTTGATTAGGTGTATTGAAGCAGATTACCTGTTCCCATCTTGTAAAAAGGATGGGCTTATGTGAGCCTGAATGAGAGCCTCTTGAGATGACTAAGTCAGATCCATCAAATACTTGCCTTGATCGCTAGTCTTCTCTTCTTGCAGTTATTAATCACGTTTTGATCTGCCGGTGATTAAACCTTTACTGGATGCTCTCAAGATTTTGGAAAAAAAGCAAAAGAATTCATTTCAAAGCTTCTTTCAAATGTAGGACTCATATATGAGATGGAAGTCTCGATATTTATTACTTTCTAGTATTTGTATGCAAACATTGACTTTGAATTAGTGACGCTTTCCCTCCCCCCCCTCCTTTTTTTTTTCTTTTTCAGGAAGTACCAGTACACGAAACAGCAGTCAGAAAGGAAGCAGTGTGTTAAGCATCAAGCAAAAATCCAGAAAAGAGCTTCTTATGGAAAAGTTTCGAGAACAAATGATCAAAGCCAAGGCCTTTACAATTAAAAAGTGAGCGGTGTGAGGAGCTGTGTGGCTCTGGGGGGAGGTTCTAAATGGTAAAGCGGTAAAATAGCATTTTAAAGAGAGCAGGTTACTACTGCTGTTGGTTCAAGGGGATGCATGGGTTCGTATGCAGTTCACTGGGTGTGGATGGTTTCACTTTAAGTCCCACCAGCTGAACATCAGACAAAATCAGCAGTTGTTCAAATAGCGTCTGCCTGATTCATATCTAACTACCCTCTGTGAACCTGTTTGGCTGTGTGCATTTCTACTGAACAATTGCTAACATGGTGGCTTAGAAGCAAGCAGAACAAGGGACGGGTGTCTCTGAAGGCCTTGTGAAGGCTATCGGAGTAGATCTAAGATATCGTTAGAAACAATCATCTCACACCCAGCCATTGTTTTCTCCAGTGCACGTTACAGTGCTGTGAAATCACATTGCTGTCTGTGTTGTTTTAGGGCTCTCCAGGTGTATGTGCCCATCAGACAGTTTTTCTACAATCTTATTCATCCAGACTACAGTGCAGTGACCGACGTGTATGTGCTGATGTTCCTCGCAGACACAGTGGACTTCATCATCATTGTGTTTGGATTTTGGGCTTTTGGGGTATGTCACAGAGGCATCTATCCGTAAATCCTCAACAGGATTTACATGCGGTAGATACTAAATACCATGTGAGTGTCCTCCTTCCTCAACCTCTCTGTTACATTTTCCTTTTCAGAAACACTCTGCAGCAGCAGATATCACCTCTTCGTTATCAGAGGACCAGGTCCCGGAGGCATTTTTGGTGATGGTGCTCATTCAGTTTGGTACCATGGTGGTAGATCGAGCACTGTACCTCAAAAAGACTGTCATGGGAAAGGTCATCTTCCAGGTCATCCTCGTTTTTGGAATACATTTCTGGATGTTCTTTATCTTGCCTGGAGTGACAGAAAGGTATAACCCTTAGAACCAGACAATATGGGTGGAATACTGATGCTCTACCAAGTTGTTTGCATTTAAATTTGAGATGGCTATAGCTGAGCTTTGGAATCATGAACAAGTTTCTTCTTGGTCTCATTTTTAAGCAGAATGTTGGAGTGCCTTTCCACAGCCGTGGCCAACGTAAGTTTGAGGAAGAATTAATTATATAAGTATGTACAGAAAAATTCTCAACTTAGGCCAAAATACAAGCAGGTGAAAGAGAACTTGCCTGTAATTGAGTGATTAGAGTCCTCAGCTGAGACAATGTTGGCCTCTGACTCAGTTCCCTGCTCCCAAGACAGCTGCATGCTAGTTTAGAAGAGTGAGTAGAAAATGTCTCTCTCAGAGTAACTTGTAATTTAGCACTTTACTGGAATGTGTGAGCTGGAGATTTAAATCTCCTTAGGCTGAGGAATGTCTAAAACTCATGTCTCTTCTGAAGGGCAAAAGTTCTTCTGCCCTGCTCCTGCCACATGGCTCTGGAGGCGATGTGGAGGTGGTGACCTGCTGTGGGCAGTCTTGTATCACATGCCTGGTCGGGTTTACCCCCAAATCTAACATTTCTCAGTGCATGGCTCCAGGCAGGTATCACCTCAGTCTGCTCTGCAGAAGTGTTCAGGTTCCCGCTCTAGTGCTTGGCCAACTCCCCTCTTACTTCAAATTGTCTTGAAGTATTTGCCTCACTCCATTAACTACAGAGGGAAGTTGAGTGCGTCACTTGGGCGCATTGCGCTTTGCTAAAAGTCAAGTTATTTTACTGGGAAAAAACCTAAATAGCGTAAAGAAAGACTGAAAGGTCTCATTTCCTCTCAAAACTATTTTCTTTTTTCGTCAACGCACTAGTAATTTTGCCCTAACTTGAACTAAAAATGCATTTTTCAAAGGGATCTCTTATCTACCGTGCATTGAGAATTGATAGGAAACTTTTGGCTTGATTTGGTCCATTTCAAGGCAATGAAATAATTGTGACTCTTTCTGTGCTTTTGTGAAACCTATATTAAGTTCTTAGTCTCAAATGTGCACCTGAAACCTACTGATTTCCGTCTGAGTCAGGCTGATTCTTAGAAGCCCCTGCAAATTTCTTAATGAAAACAGTTTTGCAGGATGTAATTGAAAATATTGGATCATGTCTGGCTCACAAATCCTGTCCATCGTGAGGCATCTCTTGCAGTTCCACCATGCTGTTGAACTGCATTGAGAAGTGTTCACCAAGATGGTCCTGCAGTGAGAAGTGTTCACCAAGATTGTCAGGGGGATGGAGCACATGACATGTCAGGAGGGGCTGAGGGAACAAGGTTAGCTCGAGGAGAAAGTGAGGAGCTGTCTTCAGCTACCTATTAAAAGAGCACTGAGAAGAAGCTAAGCTCTTCTCAGGCCACAAGCTGGAAATAAGAAGGAAAATTCCAGGTAAATATAATGAAAAAATCTTCTCGCCATGGTGGTGGTCAAACACTGCTGCAGGTTGCCCAGATGGGTTGCAGGATCTCCATCCTCAGAGATCGTCAAACTCAGCTGGACAGGTCCCTAAACATTTTGGTGTAATTAGACCTGATTCAAGCAAAGGAGGGTGAATAAGATGATCTTCAAAAGTCACTCCAACTTGAATTCTTGTATGAGCTTATGACCTTGGAGGTTCTTTTGTGAACACAAGTATCCATTAAAGCTGCCTAGATTCAGTCCAGATGCGTGCCCTCTGAAAAGCCAAGAGAAGCAGCATCTACCCAGGGCTCACAGAGGGATGTCCCACGGTGGGGGCCAAGGGCAGACTGGCCTGTGTTGGGCAGCAAGGCATCTCTGGCATCTGCAGGGAGAGGGCACTACTCTTTGGGAAGCCTATTCCCAGTCTCTCCACTGTGACCCTGAGGTGACAACAGATGCTGTTCATAGACTTTCTCATCCAGTGTCTTTCAAATGCTGTTTTAACCCTGCAGTGGGTTCAGAAACCAAGGGCTTTTCACAGGCTCTCAGGAAAGGGAAACTGCCAGGAGCAGAAAACATTTCAAGCTAATTTGGTCACACACAGATACAAAGCTCATCGTTTTCCTTTATCTGCCTTTTCCATTACAGGAAATTTAGCCAGAACACAGTTGCCCAGCTCTGGTATTTTGTGAAATGTGTTTATTTTGGCTTATCGGCCTATCAGATACGCTGCGGATATCCAACTCGTGTTCTTGGCAACTTCCTCACAAAAAGTTACAACTATGTCAACCTGTTCTTATTTCAAGGGTAAGTAAGTCTTCCTTTCTTTTGTGAAATAAGGATCTGTTATCAGGAGATGCTGGGGTTGTTTGTGACTTCTCTTCACAAGCTGCTGGGAATGAGACAGTACATATTGCACAGCACACCCTATATATGGCGTATGTTCCCCACAGTCCACAAAAAATCAATTTCAGGAATGGAAATTTCAGAAAAACCAGTCTCCCACTCTGAAGCCAGGAGCCTGACATACCAGTCAGTCATTCAGGCCCCTTTGGAAGGGACATTTTAAATACTTCTAAGAAATCACCTCTATGAACAGAGATAAGGGCTACACATTGTGCTAGAAAACAGATAATGTTATTTGCTCTGTGGTCCTAAAAACAGTATGGCATCAAATCCCAAAGAGATCTTTGGAGCAGGTCTACAGGCTCTACCTCAGCAGGTGAGAAGAATAAAGTGAAAGACAATACACACAAGAAATAAGAGCTGTGCATCAGAAAGATGTTTCCTTTGTATATCTTTTGAGATGTGCTGTACCAGAACAGGTTTCCCAGGGAGATTGTGGATGCTCCATCCCTGGAGGTGTTCAAGGCCAGGTTGGATGGGGCCTTGAGCAGCCTGGTCTAGTGGGAGGTGTCCCTGCCATGGCAGGGGGTTGGAACTAGGTGATCTTTAAGGTCCCTTCCAACCGAAACCATTCTATGATTTGAAACCCTTCAGGAGTTAGGAGCATGAGTGCAAGTAACAGGCTCAGTGTCACCTCAAAGTGAGAGGTGGGGTGAAGGAGACATACCCCACCCTCCGCTTAAGCTGTTACCATGATCTTGTGATTAAGCCAGTTGAAAGCATGTACATATTACGCAGAAAAGCTGGAATAATTTCAGCCTTTCCCCAATATTTTCAGTATGGGCTTGTTGCGTTCCAGTAGGAAAAGTTACAGAAAAAAGCTTTCTTCATATGAAATGGTCTTTGTGACCTGGCCAAGCAGAGAAGTGCGGGACTAGTAAAGGGAATGATGCGCTTTGAACAGCTGCCTTATGCCTGTTGGTTTCTTAGTCCACCTTCTTCTGCTGCTAAATCATGAGTCCTAACACCCAATTCCATAGGCAGCTGGGGACTGCATAAAAACTGTGCACCTCTTGGTGTAAGGAGGGGTAACACAAAATCCCACCATCCTGTGGAAAGAATGTTCCTCCACTATCAGGTCAGAGAAATTTGGGGATACAAGGAAGTCTCTCTTGTACCAGCCCATCAGTGGCTCAATCACAATTACTGGGTGTAACGATGCAAAAGCATGTTTGTGGCCTGACAAGGAGATCTGGATGAGCGTGAGCTATGGCAAAAGATACCACCCCCAAAACATCAGTTCTAGCCGTGCTAGATATGATTGTACTTGTGTTTGCAAAATCACCCGTTAAACTGTCTTTTAACATGGGCATGACTCTCCCTCTTGTCATACAGACGCTTGCTGTGCTCGTTTAATGTGATCCCCCCATTTCTGATGAGTTATCTGCTGTGGTCTCCCTTCAGGTTCCGCCTGGTTCCGTTTCTGACTGAGCTGAGAGCAGTAATGGACTGGGTTTGGACTGATACCACTCTCAGTCTTTCCAGCTGGATCTGTGTTGAAGATATCTATGCTCATATATTCATCCTGAAGTGTTGGCGAGAGTCAGAAAAAGTAAGGAAGCCCCATATGAGTGATCCAGGCCTCCTCTCCCCTATCCAGAAAGGAAGAGAAAAAATCATAAGTCCCTAAAAAATTGGGAAAGCCACCATAAAGACAGTTTGTTAGAAGATACACCTGGTGTTTATGTTCAGAAATACTCAGAATATTGGGTACTTTATGTTAGTTGGCAGTCACCGCAAATGAGATTTCAAAGGACTTCTCTTTTGTGCCTCGCTGACTTTTCCACCGTTAAGGTGATCTCTACTGCTAGCTTAATTGCACGCTTGAGTTTCAAGGCTGGGGTTGGAAGTCCTGGTGTTCACACAGGCTCACTTTGTCCACAACAGCTAAATGAGTAACCTGCAGTAGCAGGGAAGCTGTAGCTGAAGAGAAAGGTCAGTAGAAGGAAGAGCTGGTGCCTCCATGGCATAGGTGGCAGGGACACCTGGTTCCTGTCACCGCAGCAGGAACTCAACTGGCTCCTTTATCTCAGGAGAGTCCCCACACGTCCAGAACTGAACTGCAGGCCAGATAAACCCACCATTTGTCTGACTGAAATTTCAGTCTCTCTAAATCATTTAAGCCTCAGTTCAAATTAAACTCGCAAATTCTGGATTCCTTATAACCGCTGCAAAGATTGCAACCATATGCTTGCTTATTTTGCCAATTTGAAAAGAAATTAAGCATTCTTTTAAGAGTGACCCAACCAGTCAGAAATTGCACATCGGCAATGAAACAGCTGTATTTTTAAGTGTTACTGACGTCTTTCTGCTTTTATTATAATCCTGTCTCTTAATGGCAATTACTTTCCAAGTATGTCACTTAGATTAACTCAGAGCCGACGTGCACACAAATCTTGTATATAGGCTTTTTTGGTATGACTTCCATTTCTGCCACGGATGGAGTGTCATCAGAGCCTTCAGGAGCTAGAGAACTAATAATCCAGTTCTGACTGTCCACCTCGGCGCACTTTTTTTGCACCATAAAAGGATCATTCTGCGTTTTATGGAGCATAGATCTAAGGTGGGAAGAGTTCCACATCTAAGCTAACATTAGGTACTCTGCTAGTGCCATGCAGCAAAACAACTACCTGTGACTTTATGAGTGTTGGTCAAGGTACTTTGATTCTCTGTCTCTCTCTCGTATTGAGTGGTGTGTCTGAGTACTTGGCCTGCTGGAGGCTCCCTGAGCTGCTCTGTAACAGCATTAAAAGTGCCTGAACTAATCTCATACAAACAAATAAGACACCCCTGGTGACCCTGATACGATATTTTAATGAAAACAGTGTTCCGTAGCGCAAGACAAATGACTCGACACACTGCTTTTGAAAAGTAACTAATTTGTTTTAAATATAGCATTGTATTACAAATTTAATATTCTCCTAGGGCTTTATGGATTCATGTTGTAAAGCAAGAGCAATTTCCTGCAAGCCAGATTCCTGGCGTGCGTTGGAGGTGCAGTGCAATACAATGCATCTTTATTTTGCACATGCAGTAACGCAGCGCGTGAAAGACGGGAGCCTAACACGCTGTGCCGAGTTAAATCCTGTAAGAGAATCGGCCAAAGTAAATTGCAGTGAGGGTGACGCATTTTATAGGGTGGTGACGCTATTAAAGGATTCAATCAGGAGGCCAGTAACAGAGGGTGGGAGTTATGGACGAGGCAGAACAGCCCTCCTGCTCTATTCCATCCTTGTGAGGCTGCATCTGGAGTCTTGTGTCCAGTGCTGGGCTCCCCAGTTCAAGAGAGACAAGGAACTACTGGGGAGAGTCCAGTGTAGGCTGTGGAGATGCTGAGGGGCCTGGAGCATCTCTGTGCTGAGGAAAGGCTGAGAGCCCTGGGGCTGTTGAGCTGGAGAAGAGAAGACTCAGAGGGGAT
>JAVSBS010018578.1:58232-68260 GCA_033124195.1 Coracias cyanogaster | reverse complement strand
ACCAAGGACTGGTGTGTAGACTAAGGTCACTGCTAAATCTTGTGTGCCACATTGGGGGTGCAAAAAGTAAAAGGCCACACCTGTGGGGAGGAGCGGCCAGGACAGGTGACCCTAAACTGACCAATGAGGTATTCCAGCCCATATATGTCATACTCAGTATAAAGCTAAGGGATCACGAGGGTCAAGCTCTCTTCTTCAATGAGCAGCATCCAAGCACTCTGTTCTGCCTTCAATCCCAATCCACGTGTTCCAGAATCCAGCTCCTGAATCTGTTTCCTATCTGCCACTGAGTCCAGACTGGGCCTTCCCCAGTGCCTGCTTCACAGCATCAGTGGTGACAGTGATGTAATTGCCATCAGAGGGGCTGGGTTTGCTTCTAGTTTTGTATATATTTGCACATATTTCATATTATTATCCTTACTATAGCTGTTTCAGTTTTCTAATCCATAAGTCTCTCTCCTTATTCCCTTTCTCCTCCCCTTTGGGAAAAGAGAGGGGTTAATAGAGAGCGTCTGTCATTTGTTTAGTGGCTGGCCCAGCCTCTAAACCTTGACACACACTAAAACTACTTCAGGAAGAGCTGTGAACAGCATTGCAATGAAGTTTCTGGAGGCAAGGAAAATAGTGCTACTCTTCCAGTCTGGTGCCAAAGAGGTTATCTGTCCCCATCATTTACTGAACCATCCATAACTGCCAGTTATCTATCAGAGGCATAGAGTTGGCTTTCAAAATGTACCTAGATCTTTTCAGACTTCCTGATCTTGAACTTCATTCCTATGAAGGTAAGCACATTAAGTGCACTTACTTGTCCTCTAAGGCTTTCATAACTTCTGGGGGAGGATTTCCTGTCATAGAGGGCCTTTTTCACGTAGAGTCTTGTTTAATCATAATTGTTAGATACCTAAGTTGAAACCCAATAATGTGAAAAAAACCTAACATTATGCCTCTGCTTAGCTGCTTATTTCTCAACTAACTGTTTCTTGCCCTTTTTTTTTTTTCCTTTTTTTTAATGTAAGTAATACTGAAGCATTCCTTCTGTCTGGTAAATCAATCCTCTCTTGCAGTAAAAGCCTGAAGTACAGTTACAATAAAGAACTGAAGCACTACTAAAGAGCTTTTTATCTTGATCAAGTGTCCATGCAACAGCCCTTCCTGCACCTCTTCTTGAGCCAGAGAAAGACATCATTACTAATGGTTCAGTGGTTTCCTACTTTCTCCTACCCATGACAGTTTTTCCACCAAGTTGTTCTTACAGGCACTGAGAAGTTTTGCATTCTGCTAAGGTATGATCAGCCTTGTCAACTCTTTTTTGACTCTATTGTGACTTAGATTAGTCCCATGACTATAACAACGTTGAAGGTCACAACCTTTTATTTAGGAGAAATCTTGGCTTTACATCCATTTTGAACACCAAAAGATCAGTAACTAGTGTGGAAGCCCGGTGGCTTGAGGCTTCAAGGTAGAAGAACAGCCTCTCCCTGGCATCTCCAGGAGGATGGAGGCCCAGAAAACAGGATTGCTCTACCATTTGATAAATGGTGCTGCCTGAGGTCCATCAGTGTCTGCACCTGTCAGATGTGGGGACACAATCAGAGGAGAGCCTTCTGTCTCTTCTTCACAAATGCTGTTTCAAGCCATCTTGAACCCTGAAATATATTCAGAGAGGATCTTACCGTCCCTTTACCTCTTTCTTCCCTTCCCACTCCAGATAGGAGACCAGAACTGTAGTTTGCACCTCATTCATTAAATAATGCTCACCTAAGAGAATTTTGTTTGGTGCACATCCACAAAGACAAATGCACAATTTTTCTTCAGACAGATAGGTGGATATAGATGGCTGAGATCGTCAAGAAGCAGGGGAAAAACTCTCATGGGTAGGAGAAAGTAGAAAACCATTGAACCATTAGTAATGATGTCTTTCTCTGGCTCAAGGAGAAGAGGAGCAGGAAGGGCTGTTGCATGGACTCTTGATCAAGATAAAAAAGACAATATTACGGTGCCTATGTGAAGTCAAAACAGAGCAGGGGCCTCAACTATAATGTGATCTATGTTGGCAATCATAATGTTCCTACAGGCTTTAGCTTCTTGTTTGGAACATACATTTACTGAACTTCCTGCCACTGTAAGGCAATGAAATGGTACTGCAGTTTTGACAGTTACCTTAGAAGTTACATAGATGCTACAGTGATTTACACCATGACATTTTGAGATTACTGGATGGAAGCCACTGCAACAGATACTGAGACCGTATCTTGGTATCGTGGTGATGCCTACCTGAAGGTGATAAGCTGTGATGACAGGCTTATTTCCAGCACACCAGACATCTTCCTTCATCTGCCTCATGACCCTGAAGCACTTCATGCGACAACCACCATCTTCATCAAGTCCTTCCATGAGTATATGCTCAGCACGGGAGAAGCACAGCTGCCAGTGATAATTGGAGCGGGCCAAAAGGTCAAAACCAAGCGACTGTGAACAAAAGGGGAAGTGTGACATCAGATCAGAGGCAAACTTCTCTGAGCAATGCAGAGAGATGTTACAAAAAAGATGTGTGACATCTCTCAAAGTGTATTATAAACAGGGTTAGCAGAGACAGCAAACATGAGTCATGCTCCCATCCTAATTCTTAGTCAAACAAATATGCAGTTTGTTTTCTTTCTTTGTGTGCTGATATCAGCTGCTCCTAGGAGATCCAGCTCTAGGGCCACCAGGTACAGTACCAGCAGTGCTACAAAGCAGAGGCACAGCTCTGCAGGCACTTTGCCATAGAGTGGCATGTCATGCACGACAAGGAAGCAGGACTGGAAGGTGGAATGGAACCTACAAGAACATGGCAACTGGGGCTGGGCTGGAACACCAGGGTCCAGCCCTGAGCATTATAGGGAAAGATGGGATTAGGCCAGAGGAAAACTTGCAAGAAAGGAGCCCATTTGCTGAAGGTTTACATGAGGCAGAACAGATTTGGATTTAGCATGAGAATAATGTTGATAGCACACTGATGTTTTAGTTGCTGCTAAACAGTGTGTATAGTAAGTCAAGGACTTCTCAGTGTCTCATACTGCTCTGCCAGCAGAGGCTGGGGGTGTGCAAGAAGCTGGGAGGGGACAAAGCAAGGACCACTGACCCAAGCGAGCCAAAGGGGTATATTCCATACCATATGATGTCTTACCCAGTATATAAACTGGGGAGAGTTGGCCAGGGGGCACCATGGCTTGGAAATTGGCTGGGCATCAGTCAGCAGGTGGTGAGCAATTGCAACATGAATCCCTTTGGCTTGTATGTTCTTTTATTACTATTGTTATTTTCCTTTCCTTCTCTGTCCTATTAAAATATCTTTGTCTCAACCCATGAATTTTGCTTTTTTCTTTTTTGTTCTCTCCCCCATCCCACTGTTGTGGGGTGTGAGTGAGCAGCTGTGTGGTGTTTAATGGCTGGCTGTGGTTAAACCACAACAAAGGGGGAAAAAAAGTCCCAGTAAAATCTGACAGAATACTTCGAATTATCACTTCTCTAGAGAATACACCTTCCAGCCACACTGTTGCCTGCCATCACCATGCGGTCCTTCATTTGGTAAATCACTGCCAGACACCTATGAGGTAAATTCCAGCACAGCTAATAGTGCTTTTTATGCTGTTCACCTTGATGCACTGAACTTTTTCCTGGGAAGGCCAACGCTTAAGGCAACGAGGCCACCGGGCTTTCTCGGGCCAGCAAGTTGGAATCTCAACAGCAGGGACCAGCTCCACCTCAACTTGGGCTTCTGATGTCTCCACAGCCACGCGGACCACGGAGCTGAAGCTCTCCAGCACTGTCACTTTACCTGGAAAGAACAGCACGAGAAGATAATAAAGAAAAGATTCTTTTCCATCAGCCAAGCAAAGGGCTGTCTAGGACCTTGCAGTTCTATTATTCTCTCTTAACACTATCTTCAGTGCCCATGCAGAATACAAGGAAAAAAAAAAAATTATCATCTTAATCTACCCTGGGGAACGAGAAGACAAAGAAGATGAAGGAACAAGTAAGATCTCAATTTGACACTTGATTACCTTGCTTTTGTTTTCCTCTATGGGTCCTCTTAAATCCTTGGATCAGCTTCTTAAAATACAGGTAGACAACTGGTGCAACTTAACATGTAATGGTACAATCAATACAACAAGGAGATCACTGCAGATTAGAGGGGACCAGATGAGCACTTCATATCTAAAGATCTTATTCCTTCAAAGAACCCATGATCAGACCAAATAACTTACCCTTGCCAGTTATTCAGAACGTTTTCTGGGGTATCCATAGGTTTTGTTTCTGGAGATGCACTCGCACAGAAGGCAATGCCAGAATTTATGGCCTGTTGTGCACAGCAGTCATACAAGAAGGGCTAACTGCTTGCCTCACTGGGACTGCTGAGTGTTGAAAAGAGTTAGTTCTGTGGTGATTTGGAGGAAAGAAGTTTCCTCTGTGAAAGAAAAGTGGTTCATCTCCAGGAACAATGTGTTCTAAGAGAGCAGAAAAGAAAGCAAGCTGCAACTAATGAACATAGTGAGGTGTTTCCTGATGGTACAGCTATGTTCACGGAAGAAGTTTCTGTCCCTTGCTTTCCCTGTCACTCTGGCAGTATTACTGTCCCTTCAACTTTGCCAGCTGAGCCTATTGTGTGACCATGCTCTAACTCACTGACGTAAAAGACAGAATATATTACCATAAACAGGTTAAACAGTAGTGCATTAACCCACCTAATTTTGACTGGCATGGACTAAGGAACAATTCCACAAGGAGGCCACACAACAGACTTGAAAGGACAGTGATGAACATCTATTGTCACAGAGGAAATATCTGCCTGCTCCCAATGGTAATTTAGCATGTCCTCCAGGAAGTGCAGGGGAGAATAACCTTGCAAATAGCAGAGTCTATCCCAACCAGAACTTTATAACCCTCAGTAATGTCTGCATATTATTTCCACCCTGAACCAAGCCTGGCACCAAAACAGGAGCTGTACTGCTCCTGAGCCCTCAGCAGCGATCCCTAGCAGCTGAAAAGCATTAGCGGAACTGCTGTGTCAGCCTGTAAATACATTCACAGCATCTCTAAAACTATCACAGTTGTACTACCTATTTTTTCACCAATGAAAAGTGAAACACCTCGGAAACGCTGGTTTTGCTGGTGCTCAAATAATTAAAAATGATGGAAGCAATGAAAACAGGGAAATTTTTTGCTAATTCTAGTTGTACTGTGGGATGAAAGAAGTTCACTCTCCAGAGAAATGAACAAGAATGATTACTCCTCCTGACTTCATCTTAGCTCATCTCCTCGGTGCAAATATTATCGCAGCTGGCCTTACAAAAAAGGCATCAGAATCATCAACCCAAGCATCATTCCCCGGGTCCCTTGGAAGTACCTCTGCTGGCTCAACAACTTGATGCACTGCTGCTAGACACAATGGCAAGTTTCCACATCGACACAATGACTTTCACATAAGTAAACCCTCAGATGCAAGTCCATTCCATCTGGACTTTTCTGTGAGCCTCACTTATGAAATTTCATTTCCATTAACCTTTCAATTTCTACAGAAACAAATATTTCCTGGAATAATGCAATGGTCTAGCTGAGCTTGACTTTAAAGGGTTCTCTCTCTTGAGACTAAAATTCAGTGTGCAATCAGATGAGTGGAAATAGCTCCTATTTCTCTGGAATACAGAAGACTCATTTCAGGCTGCTGCTAATTAAAGTCATCCTGGAAGCATGCTATAAGAAGAGGCACCACAGTCTGGATTTAATCATGTCATAGTATCTTAATGTGAAAAGAAGGACATAGACTACTTAGCTTGGATAAAGCCAAGTGTTCATTAGCTGAAGTCTGTAACATGCCTCTAGGATGCTAAGAATTAAGCATGAGGATCACTGTTCGGGCAGCATCTTGCTACAGATGTTGCAGCTATGAAGGCGTGTTGCATGCACCACTGATTGCGTTATGTCAGCAATCAGCACTTCCAGTATAAATAGCCACAGGAAATAAACAGGCATTTTGGGTTGCTCAGAGTGCTATCAGCCCCGCTACTGAAACCAAACTTCCTGAATCCAGTTCTGCTGAGCAGAACTGGAGTAGCCTGGACATGGGAAAAGAGCACTTGTCTCACAGATTTTGCTTGAGTAGAAGTCCCTCTACTTAGTTCCCACCACCCCATGCTGGAAAGCTATGGACAGCTAAGGTTTCTGCAGAGCGTTCTCTGCCCTATACACATCTTCAAGCACTTCTGCCTCAGACTTATGCACCTTCCCTGTATCCAGTTTTCCTATACTATCTTCTGTGATAGTCTGGATATATTGCAGGTGCTGTAGTAGAAAAATATTTTTCCAAAACAAATTCTTAAATGTTCTGAAAATCAGGGATGCATCTTGGTTGAACTGTGAGGTAGATGTTGCTGAAGACCCTACCAAAACTCCTAAGAAAGGAGCCTCATATTAGGTGTGAAGAGCCCAAGAACTACTTCTCTCTTCGATGCAGGTCTACCTGTATCAGTGCAATGGGCTAACGGCTCCCTGATTTTGGACAGGCTTCTTGTTTTTTAACATATGAGACAAACAAACACTTCATGTGTGTGATGGTTTCCCTCTATCAGCTGCAGAAGACAGCCAGTTCCTCTTATACCTGACGCCACTAAACTCACTGGAGAGGTTACAGGAGATAATCGACTTCTCCACCAGCTCCCGGAAGACGATAAGGACTTTGGCTGGAACCAGATCGCCTTCGATGTTCACATCCTTCTCATGCCACTGCTGAAGGCTTTTGGAGAACTGCTCCACTTCTAGCCATTGATGCAATTCCTCGGGATCCCGCACGGAGGAGAGGAGCTTGGCTCCATGCACGGTGTAATAACGCCAGTGCCGTACCTGGCATTCCCTGTACCCGGTCAGGCCACGCAGAGGGACTGTGATGAGGAATTGGCTGGGTGCTAAGACCTAGGAGAGTTCGGAGAGATTGAGAGAAGAGACAAGGGCAGATCCATGAGCCTGAAGTAAGGAAAAGAGGGTTAAGGAAGTAATAGATAAAACTGTGGGAAAAGCCATGGTATGACAGGAACAACAGAATACAGCCAGGACCTGTTCTGTGCCTATCTAAGGGTTACTTTGGAGGTACACAGCCTAAAAGCAAATTGCCTTAGAAGGAGTCTGATGGCCTATAGAAGAAAAAAGCACACTGATTTGCCACCATACCTACTATGGTTTCTCTCATTCCTTGTTATTTCTAGTCTGCAATTGTATGAGGTGTAATAACTAGCAGCTTTCAAGGAGCAAGAAAGCACCAGGGAGCATGTTTCGAGATCCAGCAAAGAGGAAAAAAATATTGCAAGTTATTACCTCAGAATAGTTACTAGAGATAAACTTAGAGCTCAATTGTAGTAATAACTATGGCAAAAAATGCCCTTTTCTGATCTCTTTCAAAGCCCACTACAGACATTAGGAAAATAAGGCTATGGCCCACTCATTTTACAAGGGTTTCTCTCTGCATGACTGTCCAGAGACATGAGGCAAGTGGCATGCCTGAGTCTGCACAGGCAGTGACACTCTCAGAAATAAACCAAGATCTTGGCCAGCCATCCTGTATGAAACTGCATCTCCTGCTGAGCGGAAGCCAGAAACCATGTAAAGATGGGAACAGTAACCGATGGATAACAAACCCACTAGCAGGCTCACAGGACAGTAATTGGCCTCACTCTGGGAATGACCATTTTCCAATGAAACCACTGCTGAACCAGTATTTGCAAAGAGTGAATAAAGTGACACAAATACCATGAAACCTGCTACTGGCCCAGGGCGTAGCTAGACATCTCCAAACACTAGCTTAGAAGCATTTGGCAATTGTGGCTCCAGGTATTCAGAGAGGGTGTTCAAACTCTCTCAGACTTTTACCATGTTGACTCAGAAGCTTTTCAACTCCACTTGCTACCAAGCCTAACTTACATTGGCATTAATAAGGTGAAGCTGCTGCATGAGCAGGATGCAAAGTGACAGCTGTTGCTGCAAGGTGGTTAAAGCCGAGGTGAATGAAACACGCTTGTCATTCTCTTCTAATAATCCAAAACATTCTGGTAGCCTTCTTGGCAGCTCAGCTGATTTAAAATATTACTGCAGAGGTGCCAGAGCCCTGAGGCCACTGACAGCTTTTAATGTCCCTAAGCAGCCTTTCTGGGACTTCTATCCACACCTGCAGCCCATGGACCTGGGACCCCCATTTCAGCTCAGAGCTGGGCTGCTGTCCAGCTGTATGACAGCTGTGCCTGAGCCTGGCCATAGACCTTGTTGTCCTACCTGCAGACTGCCTTCCCAGCCTGACCTCAGACCTACCTGGCCACTATGGACTTGCCTGGTAATCCACAGACTGCATCTGACCCTGAGACCATGGGGCAGATGCTGTCATGGTGTCAGGCTCACCTCCCAGATCCCTCTTCCATGGGGAGCAGCTGCTCTTCTCTGCTCCCTGGCAATAGATTTGAAAAACAAAATATGGCCAGCAAGAAGCATAGAAATGGCAAAGGAAACACCAGAAAGCCCTTCTTTTGTCAAATATAAACCACCTAAATGCAGTAGGACACTGGGAGGATGACATTGCAGATCAAACTGACCTGCACAAGTCAGGTTTGGTGGGGCTGAGAAATCCTTTGAGCAGCTCAAGAACTAAGTGCCAGGCTCCATAAGGAAAAAATACAGTGGCTGAAAAAAATACAATACTGCTTGTCTCACTATCTTGCCCACACTTGCAGGTAAAAAACCATTCCTTCCCACACCAAGATCCTGACTTGTATGCACTGGCACCCAACAGTTTTTGAAGGGAAGAGCTGCAGGTGTTACATGAGCACCTTCAAATGCAAGTCACAAGGCTCCTTCACCTGGGCCTTACCAGAAAACACCAGAAATCACAAGGATGAGGATGGCATTGTAAAGCTGGGCAGCTAGTGTCCCCTTCGCCTAAATGAATCCCAGTCCCACAACTGTGCTCTCTCACACAATGGTCTTACAGTATGAAAAATTTTCCTATTAACGCATTCTTTGCTGGGCCATACCTACATCCTTACCATATGAAGACCATGGGCCCCAAGAAGTCACAGACTTCAAGAGCCTCAGATTCTGGGGTGTGTAACTTGTGACCAATTCTGTTGTATTAATGACCTGCCTGCAGGATGCTGGGCAAATTAAATACAGCCTCATTCTTGCCATCCTGGCCAGGATAGCCCAGGGAGGCAGAAGCATTAGGTTAGAAGTAAAATATTTACACTATGAGCAAAAAACCCGAGTCTCTTCCAGAGAAGATGAAATAGTCAGGGGAGGATTGGTTAGGTGGGTGAAGTTGTCTGGAGAAGAGGGTGGGTGAGGAGGAAGCAGGCACAAGGACTGGCAGGCACCAGGTGGCAGGAAGGCTTTGTACCTGGATGGATGGGTGGAACGGGCGCTTCCCCCGAAGCATAGCTGACCACTTGGCCAGTAAAGCTGGCTGATCCTGAGAGAAGCAGAAAGGAAAACAAGAAGTACACAGAATAGAAAGAAAGCATGTGCCAGGTCATTCAATTATAGAGCAAAGCTGCAAGCTTCCTTTGAGCCTAGCTGATAAAGGAAAATCCCCCTCCCCACCACAATTACAGAGTTAAACACTTGTCAATGCTGTTGGGCAGTGCTGTACTATATTAATTACTTTGGATGCTAACCTGTTCATTACACCACAACTAAAACACTTAAATGCTATAAAATATTCCCTTTTGTCCATCTGAGTTTTATTTCAAGTTTTTTATGAAAGATTTTTATTTTTTCTCTCCTGAGTATCATTGAGTATCTAAAGACTTTTCTATCTCCACACACAACCCTTCATATTTAGAAGGAAGCTTGTGGCTTCTCATCAAATCTAGACCCCTTACTGTGTTAAATTAATTTATTTTAACCAGAAGCTGAAAGTTCTGCAAAGTCACCATAAATTTAATTGACAGAAAAGAGGTGTTGCAAAATTAAACACAGGATAGTTAATACATTGGCTTTCCCTTGACACA
>JAVSBS010018578.1:37536-58061 GCA_033124195.1 Coracias cyanogaster | reverse complement strand
CAGGACAGTTAGCCAGGTCCTCCAAGCATGAGTTCCAAAGATTTATAGCATTGGGTTCAGTTAAGTAAGAATAACAAACCTGCCACTTCTAAAGAAAATGCATTTTGAGGATTTCTTTTAAGGAGAAGTTGTTCAGATCAGCCTACCGTAATGCCAAATTACTGTTCAGAATAGATTGCCTTGTTTTTGTTCCACTTTGTTTTCCAGAACAGCAATTTAACCCTGACCTTGGTCCTGTCAGACCTCATTAGCCGTACAGGTTTGTTCCAGTATGAGAGGTGCACGGCAGACTCTGGCACTAAGGAACATGTGGACCAGGATGTGCCACCGTTTTACATCACTGTGGTCATTCCTATTGGCAAAGCCACATGCCTTGGGATATGCAGAATTCCAGAGAAGATACAGCTCTGAATGTGTTTGTCCTCAGAGCAATAGCCACATTTCAGACTGGATGGTTATATTCTGCCTCTACATCGATACCCTTCCAGCATCTTGATACACACAGTTCTTCCCTTTCAATCCCAGACAGCTGCAAAGGTTGCCTCATGCTTTTATGTGTTTGCTGTGTTTTGATCCGTACCTGGCTGCATTTTACTATAAGGGCTGACATAGCTAGAGTATATAAACTAGTTTAGATTAAAAAGATCATTTACGTCTGAAGTTGCTACTGCTATGATTGTTTTTTATATCCTTACAGTAGTTATTCTGATGTGAAGTAGTTGCAGGAAATAACCAGTCTTCTCCTGTCGTAGCTGGGGTAGGACATTATTATTCTGGTATCTGTTCATCTAAAATGGGAAGGCATTTGACTTCTCCCACTAATAAGCATATTTCTTCCCAGTAAGAAAGAAGTTCCAATCCATAACCAAGAAAAAACGTTTTTTTGAAAAAGCTTACTGATGTTCATAGCAGAAGAAGGATTTTTTAAAATTTTTTTTTTTTCTTTTAGTGAGTTGACAGGTTTTCCACCTGTGAAAAATATGAGTCATAGCTTATGAAGGCATGAGCATTTTTTTTTCTTCTTATGTTACTGCTGTACAAGTTTTTCTTTCTGTCTCCCAAAGAGCTTTGGCTTCTGCTCACAGATTGACAGCTCTGGCAATATACACACTGTAAAAGCAGCAGCTGTAAAAAGAGGCTCTGCCTGATTTGCCCGGCCCTCTCTGATGCTCTTCTAGTTGTAAGAGATCTATGAATATATCCCCATGACCCAGACACTCAAACTTCCACAGAGAAGCGTTAGTGCATTGTCTGTGGCATTTTGAGTGAGGCACCTGTCCATACAAACACTTAAACATTGGAGCAGTCACTTACTGCTTGCCTACAAGCTGCCAGGCAGTATATTAGAGCCCTTATTCATACCTTAATATTCTCATTATGAATGCCAGAGTTGGAGATAGCCTGGAATCGCGTGGCCTTATAGCTGATCTCTGCGGTCAGTTGCTGGATGATTTTCTGCACCTCCTCCACAGCTTTGGAAACCAGATAATGTCGCCGTTCCACCTGTCAGTTCCAAGAAAGACACTTCACAGTACATGTAACTGCAGCCTTTGTCTCCAGTGGGAAACAGACGATCAGCTTATATCATCCTGGAACATTTGTGCCTGTGCTGCATTGGGAAAAAAAACGTATTGGTCCCTGTGTGTTACAACTAGCTTACGACGAGACAGAGCTGGTAAACACCAAAGGGCCAATATGCAAGACTGCTGAGCATTATTTCCATGCCGATACCACCGGATAGAAGGGAGCAACTTCATTACATGGATATATTTGTTATCAACCAGCTACAGTCTCATTCTTCATCGTTTGATGCAGAATACCCAGTTATTCTCCTGCATGTACTAGCCATTCCCAGAACCAGGATACGTTTCATTCCAAGAGCTGACAAGACTTAAAGAATTACAGATGCTCCATACATTGGTCAGGTTGCAGATATATGTGGTAGCGTTTAGATGCTTACATAGTATGTTGAAAGTATCCATACTGTCTTCATATCTGAACTACAGATGAAAGTCTCCTCCTAGATAGTGAGAAAATATCTTTCCAAAGCTGGTCCCACCGGGGGCTAGGTGTTTGTGTGACTTTATGGCTAGTTCTTCAATTCAAGATGTAATAGCATAATTATTTATTGAAAATTATTTCAATGGAAAGCCTGCGTCTTGTAAGGACAGAGGTGAAGGATGGGCAACTCAGAAAAACATAAGATAAACCTGAATGTTCATATATGACTAAAAATGGGAGTAGTATAAGGGGAGAGTCAAAATGCAACAAGGAGATTCAACAGGAGGAACATGAAGGAACCATGTCAGTAAAGTACATTTAAATATTTCCCAAAGATCCTTACACATTTACCAAAGTGAGAAGGAGATTCAGCTACTGTTAATGAAGTTCAGGAACACATTCCTTATTACTTATTAATCCAGGATTACCTATGCAAACTGTACAATACTGCATGGCTGGAAGTGAAAGTTCTCACAGAAATACATTTACCTGTCACCAAACCATTGCCATAGAGAAAACAAACCTCATTTACAAGCTCCTTCACGGTACTAGAATATTTCACCCTTTACAGAAAAGAAAGCCTTAGTTTTCCATTTTTAAATTATTTTTCACTTTGGTGTCTTGTATTTTGTTGCAGAAAGCAGACTATAAAATAGGATCTACCTAGGTACTGTGATGAAAGACTGTATCTTTAAAACATGTTATGGCTCAGAGTTACTTTCATTAAAGTACTGTTTCATTGATAATTTTATTCTGTTTTACTTCATTTCAGAAGGGGGAAAAAATTGAGAGCTGGAATTCATAAAATAGAAATAAAGATAATAAAATATTCATAAAATAGAAAATGTGTTTCCAGCCTGCATGTGCTAATGAGACATGTTATTTTAATAATTGTATATAGAAAGGTGAGGTGACTGACCAACAGGTGAATTCTAACAATCTATCTCTCTTTCTCTAGTTCCTACATACATCTTTCTTAGAGGCAACCCCTGGTATGGTTTTGGTCTTATTTCTGTCAAGCTAAGACCACTGGTCAGGGAGAGAGACAAGGCCCTTCCCTTAGATTAAATGCTGGCAAGTGTAGCTAGTCTCACATCTGGAATTCCAGATCGGGAGCAAAAATTCAGGACATCTGAAGAAGAAAAGGACAAGCACCTTGAAAAATTAGGCTACCAGCTGAGATGCCTGATAACATTCTGCAACAGAAACGTAGAAATCTCATTAGAAATACAGTTCTCATGAAATTTCTTCCAGTCTTGTTTCAGAAATGAAGACAGCAGGCGAGCAACTAACTGTCAAGTTTGGCACCCTTGAGAATCAACACCTAGTGTGGGAGACAGAAAATCTGGACAGATGAAGCCTTACCTTGCTCTGGATGTAGATTTCTACATCTTCATCTGTGAATGGTTTCATGGCAAGATAGTCTTCACTCCTCTCTAAAGTGTGAATTCACTCTTCACTCTTTCACCTGCCTCTGGAAGTAGAGAGACACTTCTTGCTCCGTGAAGCTCAGGTCACCTAATTCCTCTGTGGATGAAGAAGAGGAGAGAGAAGCAAGAAAGTAGGCCTTTTTTTTTTTTTTCTGGTCTGAGTTACAATGGTGACATCCAACTTCTTTGGAAAACTAGCTCCAATTATTATTTTCTAAGTTCAATCATTATTATTAATCTCATTACTTTTAAATGGTGCGTCTTGCATGCAGGAACACGCAAAACATCCCAGCTACAGCTCTGTCTCAGGGCAGATCTGGAAATGCCTTTCAGATTGCCCCGCAGATTCAGTATGCTCGTGCACAGCATTATTGCATGCCACAAGAACTTCCCAGCCTCACTAGCCCTTCACTAAACCATTGGTTAAACACTCTCAGCTATTCCCTCATTGACTTCAATCCGCCCGCTTTCCATCTGAAACTGCATGGGTATTTTTACACTCAGATCATTAATTTGGGTTGCAGCCTGCAGCCTCTGCTCCCCTCTCCTCCTCTCTCCTTATATCTCCTCTCTCTCTCCGGCTGTATTGACAGTAAATATCCCGCAGCCTGTCCCCTCCTGTAGTTTGCTTTGCTTTCTTTACAGTAAACAGACAGAAAGCTGTCTCTCATTTTCTGCCAGCAGCTCAGCTAACAACCCCATATGGATAATTCAGAGGGAAAAACAATTGATCAGGCCTCATTGATCCAATGAGGGTTGGTGGCTTTTAGAAAAAAAGGGTACATCAGCTCAGGGGAGGGAATGACAGAGTATAGAGATATCACGCTGCTAAGTGTCCCTTATTAAGGAAGGCACACTCTGCTTTTGAGTAAAATCATTATTTCCTCCTGGAAACTGAACTTTGACATCCGTTGACTGATTTATTACCTCTACAGCAGCTGGCAAAAGGCAGCACTTGGGTAGGTAGCGCATGCTACCTCAGGACAGGCACTGGTGTTACTAGTTATCCTTCATGATGTTCCTTATTAACAGACAAATACTAAGTATATTAATGGAGTACCTATATCTGCAGGACATCTAATTCCCCATAAAACCTTTCTTTGTGCCTCCCAAGCATCTGCCTTCATCTTTTTCTGAGGGACTTGACGACTCCTTCACAAAGACGTTTACTTCTCAAACCAGCTTCCATAGGATCTGGGCACTGAAAAAGATGAGCCCTCCAGTTTTTAGGGAGCCATACCTCATCCTTGCTTACTTCAAAACTTCCTGGCTATCTTTCACTTCAAGGACTGGCAGTGTTTTCAAGCTCTGCTATGGAAGCCAGACAAAAGGCAGGTTCTGAAAGAGAGTGAGTGGAACAATAGCTTAGGATGGACTAATAGGGGCAGGTTGGATGGGATTAAGTTCAAGCAGAGAGTGCAAGGGAGAAGAATGAGCCTTTTAAATGGTCAAATTCCATTAAAAGTGTGTCCCTAAAACATTAACTCCCTTGTGCCCCTTCAGGCAGCTAACAGTGTGTACAGAAGACAACTTCCTTAACATGCCTGATACCATAAATTACTTCAATACCCAGAACCTTAGGTGTGAATTAGGAAGCAATGAGAGATTAAGGTCTTGTTTCTCTTTCTTGCATCTATAAGGTTTCTCCTCATAACTGCTGTCCGCAGTCACAGGTGCTGGCAGACAGATGAAGAAGTGGTTTTGGTCATTTTTTTTGTATACCGTAACACACTTTGTGTTTATTATCCTTTTCTATGGGGCAGCACTCCCCCAAAAGGTCTGCATGTCGCCAGCTTCCCCTTCTCATAGTGAGGGAAGGTGGCGTAAAGTCTGGGACAGGGACCATCTCTTTGTTTTACGTTCAAGTATATTGAAGTTCAAGTCCAAGTTTATGCTGAAGTCCAGGGATTTGAGCAACAGTTCCTACCTGCTCCTGCCATCTGAAGCGAGTAAATAACTCACCCTTATCGTCACTGTTAAGGAGGTGCAAAGGGAAACGGCAGAGGAAAAAACAATGAGAAATCCAGTGTCAAAAGTAACATCGAACAGAGGCTCTTCTCAACTCTGAGAACTCCTTGCTCCAGCTGTAAGAATTTGCTGCTTCATAATTTCCTTGGACTTCAATGTATCCAAAGACAGAAAGAAGGAGAAAGAACAGGTACAAGAACTGGATGCAGGAGATCATAGCAAATGGACAGCTTTCACTGAGTGCCTGATGGATTTTATTATGCTACTTATAGGATGAGAACAGTACTGTCTGACTTACAGAAAATACTGTAACTGAGAAAGGCCCTCCAAAAAATGGCAAAATACAGCATGAATTAGAGTCAATAGGCTCTTCTGTAAAGGGAAAAGCACCGTGGTGGTATAGGAGAGAGCAGCCAGTCTTGACCTCACTGAGGAAAACAGACATCACAAGGACTTCTGTTTGTTATGTGAGGACCAGATAGCACAGAACACAGGAGAAAAGTAGAGGCCATGTGTGAGGAGGAAATATTACTGTGGGATAAACCCACATCAGAAGGGAAGAATATAGAGAAAGGGGAGTGCAGAGGGAGGAACATCTGCAGAGATAAGAGGACATGGACCCAAAGTGGGAAGAATCTAGGCTCCTCCAGTGAGATCTGCTGAGTTAATTCAGTGTTGTTGAAATGAAACCTTCATCTAATTTCAGCCAATAGTCATGACTTCTGCAGCTCACCTCATTCAAAGCTCAGGATTTCTAGATTGTTTTTTCTTCCTCCACCAAAACTACAGAAGCAAGCCCATGTTCCATGTTGGTCTTTCTCAGGAAACATCTATCCTAACGATATAGAAAAGTAAGATTAAAAGTGGAGAAAACCCAGGATGAACACAAGATCCAAAGGCTAATAAACACAATCTCCTGAGAAAACATTTCCTCTGAGCCTACAACAACTTAATGCCCCAGGCACACCAGCAAGAAGGAGTGTAGAAATGCTACTTCTTGTTGGTCACTCTTTGAGAAGCACAGAAGAACATCTCTCTTCTCCCTTAGACTCTCTTTTCTCTTGGACCAGGCATATGTTGTTCCTTGAAGCAGAACATTTACTAACTGTTGCTTTTTTAGCAGCTTATGCAGTTAATGGTCCCTGAGCAAGGGAGGCCACAGAAATAAATCTTCACAACATATCAGCCAGGGCCATATGTTCCCACCCAGCTCTCCCAAGTGTCAGCCTGACAGCCAAGTCAGCCATGGTCTGAATGGATGGAAAAAGCTTACAAGTGCTTCAGAGATATACAAAGCATCCTGTTGAAGCCAGGTAATGACATGAAGGTGCAAACAGAAAAGGCCTCTTGAGTTCTAGTTAGCTCACAATCCATCACAGAATCATTATGGTTGGAAAGGACCTCCAGGGTCATCAAGTCCAACCTTACATATCATAGATCTGAGTCCTGTAAAGAGCTTTTGAGCTTCGTTAATTAACATAGTTAATTCCCCAAGTATACTTGTTTCTAAGGAGAATCCCCATCCACACTGAGAATGGCTACCCTCCTGACACCTCTGACCCCTACTTTTCTCTTGATTTTTGAGAGAGCCTTAAGCACCACTGGGGTCTTGGCGTATTTCTGAGAGGGAGGATCACCCTCAGACAGTTCTTGCAGAGGGAACTGCAACCTTCCTTCCCTCTTTGGTGTCCTTCAGGAGGTCAACATCACTTATCTAACTGACACAGTCGCCCAAATTGTGCTTGAAGAGTATCCACTGATACATTGAGCTGTTCTCAAGCATTTTCAAGCCACGCTTCAATATCTTGGTTTTCCCAAGTCATAGTTCCCTGCCTGCTGATCTACATATGTTCATCTGAAATGATTCAGCTATATTACTTCCTCCCATTTGTTTTATTTCAGTGCCTACCTCAGAGCACCTTGTAATGGAGTTCATTTTGTGGCTAATTTCCTTTGTACCTGTGTCTTCATTTGCTTGTCGTTTTCTTCTAAGAGGGTTTAGGGATTTCCTAGTATCTGCAAAAATACTGAATCTATGGTGTATCATCTTCATTCATGCCTTTGGCAATATCTGGAACTGAATATGACTGTGGATCTGTGAAACCCACAGAAAAGAATTCTGTGAATACATACCTTGAATGGTATTAGATTGGCTCTTGTATCTTCTGAAGCTGCCAATTACTGATGCTTTCCATGCTTGCCTGGCTTTCCTTTCTTCACTCTTCAGTTTCACAGATACGACAAGTATATTTCAAACCTACAATCAAAATAACCTGGACTGTGAACTGTATAACAATTAAAAAAAAAAAAAAAAATCACTGACATTATGCAAATAAGATCAGTAGTATTAACTGTATGGGGAAGTCCAGTATCTTTGCTTTTTTTCTGTTTGGCAACTATTTAGAAAAGTTACTCATTCGGAACAGTAAGCATGTATTAAAAAGCCTCTACTAAATCACACAAATGAGTCACTCCAGTGTACCATTTGTGACTCACGGATGATCTGCAGTGGCAACAAATAAGCCCCGCTGAAGATATTGCCTTCCAGATGAAATACAACCCTTTATTTGCAGTTGCTAATGATGACCCATCACTTCTTGCTCTAATTACCAGAGGCATTAAGTCTATTGCATTAGCTGAAGCATGTACTTGGGTCAAGAGAGACTACCAAAACAAATCATCCCAGTAGATTTAATAAACTCTGACAGTTCTCTTGCCTTCTTAAACTGCTGCCCCATTTCTCCCCATTAGTGGATTAAGTGACTGTACAAAATGAGTAATTGTATCTTGAATCCCCTATAACATCTATGCTGTAACAGTCTTCAGCAGTGATGCTTCACTAGTGCTCAGTCTCCATTCAGAGGATACTAGCATTACATAGTCAGGCTTTTGGGGCGCACAAGTTCTGTGAATTTATTTGTGGGTTTTTCTCACTTTGTGTTTTAACAAGTAGCTATGGGCAAAGGGGATGCTTCAATGACAAAAGCCCGGGATGGACTACAGGGAAAAGAAAGTGCTGCTAATTCACTGTGACAGCATCAGAATCACATATGGATGCCAAATTGAAATGCTTCTCCACTCATTCCCACCCCTCACCAATCAATACTTGGCAGGCTCAAAAATGCTCCAAATGCCTGTGCTGCTTGTTCTCACTCCTGCACGTTTTCACATGAGCCTTGGGCCTGCACTTTATATCTGGTAAATTAAAAGTTTATATCCTTTCCAAACTAAGCATAGCATTGGATCAGGTCCAGTGGTTTATCAAGCCTGATATCTTTTTTCCATTCATGGCCAGACTCGGCAGATTAGAAAAAGGCAGATAGCCTTTGATAGAAATGCATTCTCCTCACCCGGGAAGAGTTTTAAAACCCAAAATTATTTACAATCTGAATCTTTCCAGGCTGCAGTGTAGCATTTCCAAAGAAAGTGATTACTCCAGGACCACCAGCTGAGGATGCAGGAAATTCTGTAAAAGCTGAGATTATGATGCTGCTACTCATCACTGAGCAGCCTCAACTAGAAAATTCACAAGAATTCAGTTGGCTTTGCAACTGTTGCTGAGAATGAAACCACTGGGCAGCAAACATAAACAACATAGCAGGGCTTCTAGCCTTGCAAGATCACTGGCGGCCACTGTGGCGAGTTGTTCAGAGAGTCTGGAAATTTCCGAGTTCATAATGGTCAGCTCAGAGGATGTCAGCGGGACAGGGAGCTGGGGGCCCTGGCTGCATCAGCTCTGAGACTCCCAGGACAGTTGACTGAGATGTTGGGCAGGAAAATGGGCATTTTCGGCTCTAAATCCACATATTGTCCTCTGGAAGGTCACTGAAAGTTGCACAAATACAGTGCATCATGATTTAAACATAAAATATTCCACCAGTCTGTTTCCAAGCATCTGTAAAGGATATTTTTCCTCTGTTTTTATGTTTTATCCATCACTAAGCTACAACTACTGATCTATTGTTTCAATCAGGATGTCCCACCATCTTGAAAAACCACCTGTGGCCAACATCCATAAAAACAGGAGCCTTCCAGCACTTTTATTTATATGCTTAGGTAAATGGCCTGAATGCCAGAAAGGAAATACTCAGTACCAAGAAGATCTCACTGATTTAAACAAATTAGAAGAACAGCATGTGGAGAAAACATGATGTTTGGCAGAGCGCCCTACAACTGGAAAAACATTTAGCACTGGAAATCTTGGCAGGTGAGAAAAAGCTGTCTTATTTTTGATCTCAGCATAGGTTTGCTCAGCTCTAGTAGGCTGCCTCTTTTCAGATGTCAAGAAAAGGACTTTAAATCTGAGTCACCATCTGGGACAGACGGGCCACAGCCGAGATTTACAAGACCAAAACAAAAATTGCAAACAATGCTTGCAATGGTGCCCTGTCTATGAGGGGCCGAGTCAGACTGGACCACAGTGTTTCCAGGAGCTGGTTTTTTTTCTGTGGCCACCCTCCAGCTCACAAGCAATGTTAGCTTGTATTATTTTCACACTTTGCTGTTGTGTCCAAATTGACCTGATTCAGAACTTATTGCTTGAGTCTATGGCAGTTTGAAGCAAATTGAATAAATCACCAGTGCTAAGTGAGATTAGTCACTCCAACACAAACTCACTCGGGAGAGAGAAGACTCAGACTGACATCCCTGTTTATGTGCTCCATCCAGTGACTGACTAGTGAAAAAAATGTACAGGCATTCACTGGAGCCTGAACTAGAAGCTAGGCCTCCTGTATCACAGGCCAGTGACAGCCACATACCCATAAGATCTATTTCTTTCCCTTGATGAAAATATAATTATTGCAGAACAAACAGGTCAGCTTCAGCAAGCAGTTGAGAAGGGTCTCCGGACCCAAACTGCCTGGTCCTTGGGAGCTACTTCTGAGTGCTGGGAGATAAATTTGTATGGGAGGGGAGTGAGATGGAAAAAATAACAAACCAAAACAGAATGAAGAGGGTGGGACAACCACATTCTGCAAGAACTTGAACCACGTTGAAGCAGCTGTGGGTTTTTTTGGTTTGTTTTTTTGGTTTGGTTTTTTTTTTTTGGTTTTTTTTTTTTTTACAACCTTGGTTAGCAGTATGGCCAATCTACTGTAAAAGCTATCAGATCCAACTTCTCAGCTTGTGTCATCTCACACACAGAGATAACAGATATCAAACTTACAACTAACAGGTGATCCCTAGGATATGCCAACTTGGACACTGTGTTGTGTTCTGAGGCTCACATGGCATGGCGAAGAGGATGGGAAGGAGAAGCTGAAGAAGCAATCAGGATAAAGGAAGATTTTATCAGTATGCCTATAGAAGAGTCTCAAGAAAAGCACAGGGAAAGGGCCAGACAACGGCATGCTTTGGGTGGGAAGAAAGGAAGGGAGGAGACAATAACTGAAACTCTATAATGCGAGGACCCTGTGGGAAGAAAGTGCAGTGAGGGAACAATGACTATACAGATGAGAATGAGAGCACCAGCAGAAGTGAGAAAAGAGAAGTATGATATATGTACCACAAACCAGATCAAGAGATTCAGCAGACAAACTAGCGAGAGCCAGCCTTGTCTGAGACAGAATCTCGACAGAGGCTTCAGTCTTTTCAGAGAATTTCTAGACAGATCAGATCACGACCTGCATCACTACACACTCCAGCTTCAGTCACTGCAAAATGAGCTAACAGCCTCCAGTCCAAGCCACGTCTGGCAAATACGTATGCTATTCTTCTAGTCGGCAACTTCTAAAAACTTGTCATCGCCAAGACCAGGCAGCAGGAGAAAGAAGGAGGAATGCAATTGCGTTCTTCAAACAAGCACTTCCTCCTCTATCTGAAACCATAAAGCTATAGAGTTTCAAGCTAATCCCCGTAATCAGCTGCCCAGCCCTTTCCACTTTATTGGCTGTTTTGTGCAGTCAAAGCCAAATTGCCAAAGGGAAAGGGTCAATCATTTGTGCTGCATCTGCTCCAGGCAGTGACAGGACACAGGGTACATATTTAGGGCTAGAACTAGTTAAATGCAGATTCAGGGCACTGAAAGCAGGGGTGGGGGAGGAGAAGCAGTCCCGGAATAAAAGCACTGGGAATATGTAGAAGGAGTTGCATGCTTTCATGGAGGGAGGGGAGGACAGGCAGATGCCTCTGTGTGTGTTTAGGAGAGGGCAGGACAGCTTTTCTACCATGCTGACTTTGGGGCAGAAGGGAAGAGGAAGCAGAAACGCATTCACAGGGGCACAGGATCATTCAGTCCAGCTCCTGCCATCAGGTACAACAAAGATTTCATCTGAGTGAACTTCTACTCCATTCACTGCTCTCTAACAAACCAAAGGCTAGCAGAGAAAAAGACCAAATGGCCACAGCTGTAAAAAAAAAAAAAAAAAAAAATTGGAGAAGATAACAGACCCTCAATTAAAACAACCCAGTGTTCCTGAGAAAAGGCCACTGTGCAAGCACTGCTTTCTTCTGCTCGTGTATACCTTTTCTGAAGGCCACTCCATCCCAAAAGCTCACTCTCCCTATGTACCATGCAAGGATCAAAGCATTATAAATTTCTTAGGAATTTCAAGTTCCTCTAAGTCATGTTCATACCAACTTTAACAGATGCACCCTACCCAGCATCATCATTATAAACACTAATTGAACATAACCTGTGACCTGGCAAACTCACACTGGCTTCATTTTATAGATGGGACTGAGGGTGGAGGGTGCAAGAAAGCAACAAACTTTGGTGGGACAAAGTGACTTACCCAGCACCGGAGCCAATTTCAGCTGTTGTATTCAGAGGTTCAGGCCTAATCACTCCACTGGCAGTGTTTGCATTGGCAGGGCTTGCAGCGGCTAAAGAGGATTTTCCTCCACTTCCTTTAGCAAGGTTTTAATCAAACATTTCAAAGTGAGTACCAAACAAACCAGAAAGAGAGCTCGACCCAAATAAAACAGGGTCTGTGCAAGTGCAGGACTCCCACTGCTATTTAAGAACCAAGAACTATTTAAGAGGTGTCTTGATGCAGGTTTAAGATCAGAGGGGAAAAAAACAGTATGTGAAGTACAAGTAACCACTTCTACTACTATACAAAAAAAAAAAAAAAAGTGACAGCAGAGCAGGAAACCACCACCAGTATAAAAAAAAAAAAGTGCAGCATTGGAGTTTCATGGCAGCAGAGCAGAGCTTCACAGAGGTCAGTATAGGCCTGCTGAAGGATGGAGCTCTGCTCCCCTCCTGCCACACAAGGGAGCTCTGCATTTAACTGCGTTTGGCTCCTTGATGTAACTATAGACAGAATACTTCCTCTAACAGCTTCTACTTTGGCTTGAGCCCAGAGTTTGGAAGATAGCACTTCATATTTGGGGAGGAGAAATTGATAGTCAACTGCTAGGACTTGTGCAGAGGCAGTCTCTAGCATTTGGCGCACCCACTACCCAAAATGAGGTAGGGGATTTCTATCAAATCCAAGTGCTTCTAATAGCTTCAGGATGTGACAAAGCCTTGCAGGAGCTCTTGGAAGAAGCTGCAATTGATCAAGAAAGGAATTACCCTGCACCGAACAACTTTCTTTATCTGTAATTTTTACTTGCAGAAAGCACTTGCATGCTCCTTATGCTTGTTTCTCTGCTTATGATAAGCACACCCAGCAGACAGCTCCATCATCACATCAGCAAGGCATCACCTTGTGCTGGCAAGGCTGATAAGCAGCTGCAAGACAGGTTAGGCTTCAGCAGCCTCATACTGCAAGATGCTGCATCTGAGAGCTAACAACAATCCTAAAAAAAAAAAAACCACCAAAAAAACCACAACCTTCACACGTTAAAGGACTCCAACTTTGGGATCTGGTCCATGGTTCAAACTGTAGCTGAATCAAAATAAAGCTGAACTTGCAAACTTCCAAGTAATCCCATCTGCATGGATAAGTCAGCCTCCCCTTCAATGAGTCCTCATGATGTTCCCCATTGTAGTTTTGCCAAGCTACTGCATGAATTATACAAAGTGCAGAGAAATGAACAAAATTGCCCACTTTTAGTTGCTGAACATATTGCAGGGTTGTCATATCTTAGCTGCCTTCCAGTAGCAGAAGTGTGGAAGGGAAAATTAGATTCAAAAGGAACACTACAATTTTTCTGGTGCATATTCCCTACTCCCCTCCCCAACACGACCAGTTGCATCTTTGTCATCTTTACTAGAAAAAAAAAAAATGCAAGAATAAGTCATCAAAGAACCACTTTTCCAAGTGTGACATTACATTACCTGCTGTTACCAAGTTTGGTCAGTAAATTGAGGTTCCTCCCTTCCCCTTGCAGCAAGGATTGTTCATTGAAGGTGCTCTTAAATAAGTAATAGATCAGGATTGGAGACCTTTATTCACCAAGACAGAGTATTTGACCACAAATATTTGTCCTGTCTCCACATAACCAACAAGTCAAATTCTCTCTGTAGGCAACGCTTACTGTTGCCATCTCAACACCAGTACTGGCTGTTATTGGCGAGGGACAATCACATTTCTCAAAATGTCCCTGCTTTCAAGGGACAGCACTTCAGTTCCGCACCTCCCATTTGATGACTTTCAGAGACGTCTTTCTCTTGTCAGTGTGAAAAATTACTGACAGGAGCATCACAACAAAGCAAAGGTTAAAGATACCCTGAGTATACATTAAAAAAAAATAAAAATCTCACAGCCACATGAACCACAGTCCTTTCCACATGTCATTTGCGGCCCCTTCTCCAATTCTTTGTTTCTCACCTTGTTTTTCCTTACCTTGGCCCAACAAAGAGAACATGGCAATGGCTCGGTAGTCAGACAGGCTCCAGTCACAGCAAGATACAGCCAGTTCCCAGACAGAGCACAGGCAAGCAAAGCTGCATTTAAGAGCAGCCCAGGTTAACTCAGTTTCAAAAGAAAGGTGTGTCAATGTAGATCAACACTTAGGTATGTCCAATCATGCTGCTGTACGCAGTGGCTGCTCACAGAAGCCCTCCTTATCCTCACGTAGAGGACAACCAACAAAGTCTTTCAGGCCAATAGTTCCCTACAGCATGTACTGGAAACATACTAAGAGAGGAGGGAACAACAAAGTTGAATGGCTACAGGTAGAACTATGCTGAGGACGTAAGTAGACATCTCAAAAAGTGGGCCACCACTTCACCTCCACGGCAAAACAGCAGCAAACATGAGAAGTACAGTAAAATCCTGAGCATCTCAAGTACCAGAAATAAGTGTAAGGCTCACAGGAATTGGAAATAGCAAGAACAAAAGATGGCCTCTGTCTGGTAACTTTAGATGAAGGCATGAACAATACAAATTATTTTGGATGCTGGTGTACACTTCATGTATTCTAACTTCTCATTCTAGAAAGGCTGCTGATGAAACCACTTGGAGGTCAAAATACTTCAAAATACCTTTTTTAAAGCTTCAAGAGATTGTAGAAAGCATATGACAGGTCAATCAGACAAGATACTTCAAGATAGTTGCATTTTCCTTTTGCAGTGAGCAATACAAGAGCACAGACAGCGGTCTGTGCCCAGCAAGTGTGAAGAGGGAATCCGGCTGTTCTTAGCTCCATGTTGAGGAAAACGCAACGTAACACAGGGTGGTCTGGTAACACTATCATGTAGACCACTTGTCTTCTTTAAAATACTGATAGATTAAGTGCTTTGGCCTCTGCTGAATGGACTAGCTATTCAAGGAGAATCTTTATGTTAGTTTTTTGCAAGCATATAGAGAGGTATGGAAGCTCTGGTACCAGCAGTTTAAAAACAGAGCATTGATCCACATTTCCCACAGTCACTTCTTTTTTCCAGATTCAGACAATATTTTCTTTGTCACTGGACAGCGGATAGGAAATGCAGTCAAGCCACTTATCACCTCGCTTCCAGGTAGCAAAGACAAATGTCCAAATTGTGCCATTCTCTGCCAAGATGAGGAGAGGGACCGTGTTTCCACGCATTTGCACAGCACTTTAGAGAAGGGGTGTTAAGCGCCAGCTCGTGTTCGTGGGAACTCCCCCAGTCCCAGTGTTAGTAACACCACCACAGACATTTTGCTCAGCTAAACCCCGCAAAGTGTTTCCAGTCTTTCAACATCAATCAGCGCAACTGAGGCCAGTAGTAAATTGATTCTCACATTCCACTGGTGCCGGTTTTTGTTAGAAATGATTTGTGATAGATATGGTGGAATATATTGATTAGTACTGACAGTCCCAGTTTCCCAGGCGCTTTGTAGCCCTGCCATTCCAAAATGACCTGCTTTCCACCTTGTCAATTTTCTTCTGCAGAGTCCGTTATAAATATCTATTCTATTATGAGAGCTTCAGCCCCCTCCAGAAAACAAAACAAAAGGGTCAGGCAAGTAAAAAAAAAGAAATCAGTACAATAAAATAGGTTTGCAGTGTTGCAAAAGAGCTTGTTTTTATTGAGAGATTTTGCGTCAGGGGAAGAAAAGGCACAAAATAAGTTACAAAGACATTATATGAACAGTATGAGTCAGAGGCAGTATCAGAGCTGTGGCAAGTCACCTAAAAGTTGGCTTACTAACATAGGTCAGCCTCTAGAAAAATCTTGAAAGAAAAAACATATTTCAAATTATCAAAATCATTCACAAATTAAGTGAAAATGTGAAGACCACCAATATTAACTTTTGGCTAAATTCACCTGGGCTTACCACCCTCACCCTCTCTTAGAAGACAAGTATCACTGGAAAACATGTAGTATTACAGAATTATTCTTAAGACTCATTTACATTTAATAAATTAAGAACCTGATATTGACCTTTCGTACCTCCAGTGAAGTACAGCACATACAGGTAAGACAGTATGCACACAAAATACATTAAGAAAACAGAATAGGTAAGTGCAATTATTCTGAATATTTCAACATTTGTCATGGCCCCTCACACCTATGGCAATGAACATCTTAAGATGATGGATCCAACAGCTGTTCACAGAACATATGAATATACATACCACCAAAAAAAAGGTCTATTGTGGAAAAGCTTATGCTGTCTTTAGACTGATTTTTCAGATCAAGTATACTAAAACCAGACTTTTCAGCAGTAAAACTCTGAGTTATAATACAGTTGAAGCAGAGAAAGTACTTCTGAAATATATCAGTCCTCATTCATCATGGGAAGGCTCATAATACTCAGTATTCAAGTAATCTAAATTAATATTTAAAAATACACACACCAACTATATACAACTTGACTTTTGTTTGAAGCAGTGAACCTATTTTCCCCTTTTCCCACTTTTCTGTTACTCAACTCTCAACTGGCAAGGATATTTGACTGTTGGTTCAAATTAAACTGGCATGAGGAAACTATACAAAATCTACGGGATATAGAGGCTATACAGAGATTTGTTTTCATGATGATGAAGGGTTGAGCAGAAATAAAGTAGTTTACCCCTTTGGCTACTCCTTTGGTCAAGTGGAGATCTAAGTTCTGTCTTCTGAAATCAGCATGGATATAAATGTAACCAGACACAGAACTTGGCTATAAATGTCTGATTTTATCCTTAGGAGTTTCATTTACTTGACGTAAGACAACAGTAACACAGAAAGGGAACACAGTACCAAGCACCACTCGCAAAAACCGCCAGCCCAAACTGTAAGGATTCAATTTGCAAGAAAACCGTGCACGGCCGTGTACTGAGCATAACTGTCAGGGTTTTGGTGGAGAGGGGGTTGTGTGGGAAGAGGCTAGGGACTGCCCTGTGCTGGCCCCAGCCAGCACAGAAATCACAGAATGGCTGAGGTTAGAGAGGAGCTCTGGAGGTTGCCTGGTCCAATCCCCTGCTCAAGCAAAGTCACCTGCTAAAGCAGGCTGCCTAGAACTATGTCCAGACAGCTTTTCAGTATCTCCACACATGGAGACTCCACAACCTCCCCAGGCAACCTTTGCCAGTGCTCGGTCACCCTCACTGGAAAAAATGCACTTCCCTATATTCAGATGGATCCTCCTGTGTTCCAGTGGCCATGGCCTCTTGGGTACAGTGGACACTGACCCACTGCACTCCAACACTGTCAGAGGAGTTTCTGGCACTTCTGCAAAAGCATGTTTAAGAAAGGGCAGTAAATGTCAAGAAAAAGAGATTCCAGTGCAATAGTGGTAGAAGGCAAAAAAGGTAAGACCATGCCAGCACAAAAGGAGTGGAAAGGAGAGACAGTTAAGCAGGAGAAATGCCAAAATCAGCCTGAACAGAGGCTGAGAGCAGACTCAGAAAGAGCTACAAACTCTACATGGTCTGTGGCTGGGGAGAAACCCACACTTGAGCAGTTGATTAAAAAAAACAGAGTAGTGAAAGAACAGCAGCATAACAGAATGATCCCTATCTCCTGTGCCGCCTATTGCCTCACTGGAGGGACTGAGCCTAACATGAAGTCAAGGAATTGGAGACCACCATGAGGTGGAGGATGGCAAAGAGGAAGAGAGGCAAGAGTGGTATCTGAAAGAAAGTAGCAGTGTTTTCTCAAAAGTGTTTTATCTTTTTTTCTTTCAATACCAAAACCAGTAACTAAAAGCTCTTTCATTATCAATAAATTAAATTGATTATAACTCCCCAACTCTAAATTTCTTATTGCCCCCAAAAAGTCATGTCCTCAACCGAGGTTAGTATAAAAGTAAGGGCTTTCTGGCCCTTCTAAAAGCAAACAATACACAAAGGAGAACCTATGTTCTAAGTGTGTGATTACTCTGCTCCTTCAAAAGCTTAACTAAATTTAAAAGGCCTTTCAGAAAAAACTGTATAAGACCTTAAGTCCTCCTTCTTAGGTCATGGATTCCCACATAAATAAAAAAGTAAATATTCTGTAGTTTCTTAAAAATCAATTAAATACAAAATTGACAAAAAAGCTCAACATAAAGAGGTAGGTTAAAAAAAATCAAAGTATTATTAGAGATTCAGGAAAAGAAGTAGTGCAATAGAAGTTTCCATATGGAAAATATACTTCCAAGTTCTACATGACTTACTCAAATTTTAAGAACAAGCTAAAATCTGGACAGCGATAAGGACTCGAAACCAGTCTTTTAGAGGCATAGTTGAAATTACAGCAACCACAGTAAATTCTTTTATCACAAATCACGCAGCAGTGATTTCTGTTTTATCACAAAATCACCCAGCTCTATAAGAATTTTCATTATTGTCTGCAACACTTTTTTTTTCCACAAACTAACAGCAGAAATGCCAGTCTCCCAATCAAGGTTCTATAATTTGAATATTGTTTGAACACAGATGTGCCAGGTATCTCTCATGTGACATCTTTATGTAAATATAACTTTCAATATTGGTAAAGGTTTTCTTACTGCCATACGTTTTGCCTGTCTCCTGATAAAGTATGTATAATATGAGCACCTCAGATGTGTGTGTGGGAAGCAGTAACATGCATGCTAACGAATTGTTTGCTCTATGAACCTTCTATATTTGTGGGCAAGTACTTATTTAAACACACTCTGTTCTATAGGCTTGCTGTATATGAGAGGACCCTGACACTCCACGGTCCCACATCATTTTGCATACACACTGGGGAAAGCAATTTATTTCTTTTCAGACTACTTAGTTTAAATCATTCTTCTGGAAGTAGCCAGCTTTTGCTGCACAAACTTCTAGCCACCTGCCTATTTACTGGCAAACAAGCAGCCATGATAGTGCTGACTTGCAGTACACTTTAGTTCTAACAGAGATTTAAACTCTAGATGTTATTATTATTTAGCAACGCCTCAAAGAGCTTGTGCATTTTACAGAAATCCACTAGATCCTATGAAGCTTGAGGCAAGAGATTATTAGCAATGCTAATTTGTAAGGCTGAAGAATGAACTAAAATTCCGATGTGCTGTTTTTAACCAGGTTTTATCAGTCTTAGAGGAAGCTTTGACATTTGGAACTCAGAAGCAAACAGGCACTGCAGATGTCTCTATAATGGCTACATAGCGTGAATCCCGCATGTTCTACAGAACCTACATTTTATCTTAAATCCTTCATTTAACTTCTTTGGTTTCTCATAAACAAAAGCTACTTAAATAAACTGAGCAATGAAAGACAAGCAAAAATAACTCTCTCTCTGCCCACTAAAGCTCCAGAGATGCTTGTAAACACCAGCTTTAGTAGGTTGCATGGAAGAATTCCAAACGAATGCATCTAGAACTAGTTTTGGACTACTGCTTTCCAGCAAAAACTGTCTTTGGCACTTACATAATCCAGTTTATGACATTACTTTACACACAGTCCCTTATCAAGTTGACTGAGGAAATTAAAGACAACTTTTATGAAACAAGCACTTCAAATTAGAACAGAAGGCAATACAGGAGCTTTTTCAGAATGACAGAAACAGCAAGTAGTACCAAAAAATAAGATGAGAAAGTTCAGTATATTCAAACTGTCGAAGTGAAAGTTTTACTCAACTCTATTAGACTTAAATGACAGTAGCACCTGGAAAATGTGAAGGCTACAATAGACTGCACAAGGCATTAAAAATACATAGCATGGAAAAATTTCGTATAAATTTGTGCATCCTCCAATTCTACGTTTGGATCTGTCACAGAGTTTGTCTTACGTAGGTATCTTTCTTCCACTTAATATATCTTGTAGTAAGATACAAGCAATGAGGTTCGAAAATACAGCGATACCCTAAGTCTCCTGTTTGGTAAACAGCTGAATATGGACATTTCTGACACAGGCATTGAGCGTGTCAGCCCAGACTCTCTTCCACCACCAAAGGACTGCACTGCTCTTGGGCTTTTCACTGACACATTTACTGCAAGGCTCATGACTTACATGTACAGATGCCTAGATTCAGCTGTGTCAAAGAGCATGAACCGACAAGATCTAACAGGTTGGGAAAAGGTATATATAGCACACAAACCTTCAGGTAAAACAAAACAATACTAACCAAATCCACATCTATGATTATGCAGAACCATAGAATCACTAAGGCTGGAAAAGACCTCTGTGATCATCAAGTCCAACCCAACACTACCACAACCACTAAACTACAGTCAGAAGTGCCACTTCTACACACTTGTTGATCAATTCCAGGGATGGTGACTCCACCACTTTCCAAGGCAGCCAGTTCCAGTGTTTGACCCCTCTTTCAGTAAAGGATTTTTAACTTATTTAATCTAAACCTCCCCTGGCACAACTTGAGGCCATTTCCTC
>JAVSBS010018578.1:23370-37436 GCA_033124195.1 Coracias cyanogaster | reverse complement strand
GGATTTTTAACTTATTCAATCTAAACCTCCCCTGGCACAACTTGAGGCCATTTCCTCTCATCCTATTGCTAGTTACTTGGGAGAAGAAAACAAGACCCACCTCTCTACAACCTCCTTTCAGGTAGCTGTAGAGTGCAATAAGGTCTCCCCTCAGCCCTCTCTTCTCCAGACTAAACAGTCCCAGTTCCCTCAGCCACTCCTCATAAGACATGTTCTTCAGATCCCTCACCAGCTTCTCAGGAACAAGAGTTTTAAACTTAGATGTTTCCATTAACACACTCTAGGAAAAGTAAGTTTGTTACTCACTTTCCCCTTTTCCTTGGTACAACAAAAACATTCTCCTGCAAACTGCTCTTATATGCTTAGTTGAAATAGGTTGGAAAGTGTATGGCTCAACCACGTTCTCCATGGTTCTGCAAAGGATACTCTGCTAACACAAGTACGTCCACACAGTGTGGAAGCCCTGGCATGAACTGCATGCTGTAAGCAGAGAGGCATGTGGCTGCAATCGTTAGAGCCTTGACTGTAATGAAGGTGGCAAGTAGCTACAACCTGCTGCACATTAATTAGGTGTCTCTGGGAGAAGCGTGGATGTGTTCTTCACTCAGCACCCTGACCTGAACACCAAGTCGCCTGTGGCCTGCCTTCAACACAGAGCTTTTAAGTTTCTGGTGTGTCAAGGAGTCTCAGAATAGCACTTGCCCAATCCCTAAATGGAGAGCACTTGCTTTGTTTTCAGGAGAAGCAGTTTAAAAGACTTGTCAAATCACTTCCCTATTCTATTCTCTTCAGCCTATCAAAAATAGCCAGGTAGTAACATACTTTCAGCAGGCTGAAGTATCACTTCACAAGAAGTTGTGTGACAAAAATGCATCAAATAATTCTAATCTTCCTATCTTCCTAAAGGAAAGTTAACAAATTAAGAGATGACCAGTTATAAAACGTTCTTCAAAAGAGGGCTTCACAAGTTTTAATTGAGTGATGTGCCATTTCACCGAAAAGTTGAGTCCAAAAGAAAACTGAAATGCGCCATATTGATCCAAAGAAATGTTTCATCGTTAAAGCAGTAGCACTGAACAAAGTTGACATTAAAAAGGAAATTATTAAATTGATGTCCCTAACAGGGCATCCTTGAACCCATGCTAGCTATGAAAGGAGAAGCTTTAAAGTCAACACAAGGAGCAAGAAGGGTATTTCCACCCAACGGCTACTATCTTGTGTTTTCACTTGCCCTGACTCTAAAGTGTTTCTGTTGAATTCTCTATTCTTGACTACCTCCAGCTAATTCTCCTCTATGCTGTCTCACATGGCCTGTCACTATTCTTCGTTCTTGGCTGTATTCAAGTATCACTTATGAAGCCCCTAGATAGCAGAATCCCAAACATACCTCATCTGAGACAGCACTAAGATCTGACTAATCAGCACCATGGGAAAGCCTCTCTCACCTCTAGCATAATCCCACTAACTGAGCTGACTGAAAACAATGACAGCTACCAAAGCAAAGAAAACCAGGGAAGGAATTCCCATCTTGGAGGTAGGTATCCTAGTGCCGTTCAACACAAAAACCAGTTAACAGTGCAGGATACTTAGTATACAAAGCTATTCTAGCAAAAAAAATATGGAATAGGGTTGTCATACTTCACTCAATTATAGCAAGGATATTTGGTCTCAGACTCTTAGCATTACAATATGCCATAAGCTGTGACCTATCTATTGCTGTATCAGCCTCTGCTCTCCAGTAGCTCCTCAGGTCAGACTTACTGCCCAGACACTGACATTTATTAACTGGGCCTACACAGACTGCTTACACAGCACTTCAAAGTCAAAAGTTCTCTCTGATCTCCCAACTTGAGCTTTCAATTAACGCAGATGTGAGACCCATAACAGCAGGCACTGTTCAATTGAAGAACTTCTGCTTAACAATAATATTTCTTCCAGATACAGAAAATGCTGACCACATAGGATACACAACACTGCGCGCAGCATCTCTCCCCAGCAAGAGCTACATATATAGTACAAGTATCTCAATATTATAAAGTATTACACTCTATGGGTAAGAAAAAAGTGATCTTACAGGTTTCTGTGCCAGTAGGCCAGTTCTTATGAAACAAACCTCTCTGAAAAGAAACTTAATGCACCTAATGGATTTGGTCTTCAGAAAACAAAAGGGGAGAGCAAGTAATTAGAATAAGCCTGATACGACATTGCTGAGCTCCTCCTAGAGGGATTAACTCCTATCAAACTTCTAAATTAACTGGCCTGGGAAAGTAGTAACAGACATTTCCTGTGGTTGACACAAAAAAGATGCTGCCCTTTAAAATTCCAATGGTGTAAACACAAGACAGATTTAAGGTTCAAAAAGAGCAGCAGCTTCTATGGAAAAAAAACCAACCTGCTGATGTCATCTTCACTCTGTTTTTGCAATTTTACATATGTATACTTATGACATAAAAGTGCGCAAGTGGAGAAGTAAGTTAAACTGTAAGCGGAGGACTGTAACAAAATCCAGCTCAGGTGATCTCCTTCACCTGAATCATTACAGCATCCTACTGTCCTAATGAAAACTATGTTAAGGTGTCCCACGGCATGACCAGTGTTGCCAGTAGCGGATAATGCCAGTAAAAATATGGGGTGACTTACTCCACCTAGTGTCCAAAGAGTGACAGAGGCAGCAAACACCTAAAAAAAAAACCACTGGGTTTTGGCAGCATGTTAACACTGTCAGGCTTACCACTGTTAGCTGCTAAGTAAGCGGGTTTCATTTATTTAGAAGCCATCAGCAGCAAAACAAAAAGTCATTTTTCCAGCTGTACATAATTGAAAATGTGAATGCAAAACTGAAAAAAAAACAAACCCCTCTTGGAATAGATTCAACCTTTCCAAGTATTTCCGAGAACCTTATTTGGAGCAACTTTCTTGCACACAATAGGGCCAAAGAAGGCAGAAAGGCTATGCAGCTGGGTTTACAAGTCCCCTGCCTCATCTACAACAACTATTCAACAGTCTGGAAAAAATGAAGTGAAGACTGCATGCTCGAATTCTTCTAGTGAAGCTCAGAACACAGGCAAAAATCACAAGACACTGTCCACAGGATCTGAAGTTCCCAACTTTGCTTACAGTCAATGCCTGGCTCAGGCCAAGCAGGAGTACCGCACACATGAACCTGCAGTCTCTGGGCCACCCTCTGCACCAACCAGAGTGGTTGCACTTTGCTCACTGTTATAGTTCCCAGTGAACAGAGTTCAAGCAGGCAGCTACAAACCTTAGATGCTGTTTACTGCCACTTACTTTCAAGGAGGCTTCCCAGTTTAACCAGAAAATATTCAGCAGCTTTTTAATTTTTTTTTTTTTAATCCTTTTTTTTTTAGTCTAGCATCCACAAAAATGGCTAGCAAGCCTGACAATAGACTTGCTGTCTTTCTGTGGTGCTTCGCTAGGAACTAAAAGTACAAACACTAACAAACATTGTATGGAAATCAATCTTAATAGAAAGCCACAAGTCAGAGGATGAAGATGACACTGTAATCAAGAAAACGGAATCCTTGTAAGGCCTCATCTTTGTAGCTTGAAGATTTCATTTGTTCATGTTTCATATTTCAAGATTCCATATCCCTCTAATGAAGTACTTACAGAAAGTTCAGTGTAAACAGGAGAGTGAAGCTGTCTTCCTATACAAGGTCAAGTAACCAAGTGCTTGAGCAAGCGTCTGGTTAAGAAACAACATCTAATAACCACATGCTGTCTCAGAGAGGTTTGATACCTCCCTCTCCCCCCACAACCTTGTTTTTTTTAAGTGAAATCTTTATCTACACCTAAGACTTTAAAATAAATACTAGCAGCTTCCTGGCAATAATCCCTAAAATATAACAGCAACCCATAGTTCCTCTCACCACTTGAGAGTTAAGTTTTTTCCAGGAATAAGACAGGTCCACAAAAACGAGCTATGTATTCTAACACACACCTTACACAGTATGTGATAAATAACTCACCTAAGTCCCACCCATGAAATTATATCCTTCACAGAATTATTTCACTACACAGATAAGTTGCTGAGATTCAATACTGATGGCAAAGTGAGGACAAGGTAGAAGTAGGCAAAGCTATAAACAGCAGTGCTGAGATGTGGGCAGCACGTGGCAAACACGCATAAGACAGCCCAAGAAAACGCTTGGTGGATGAAAAGAAGGAAAAAAACAATCAGTAATGTCCTTTATGTCTGCAGGCTTTAGGGTTGCTCTTTTCTGTAGTCCTTCCTCTGAGCCCTTTATTATCACTAAGTTAATGTGCAGCTCAAGACTGAGCAGCTGTACTCTGTAACTCTACACAGGTGTCTGTGCAGAGAGAGAAACCTTATGTTCATGATTGCCTCTGCCCTATTCAATATGCAGAAGCTGTTTTAACATACAATTTTAGGAACTTGTTCCCATTGGATGGCACACAGCACATTTTGTGACTGCTTTCAGTCTACACAAAAGAAACAGTGGATGTTTTCAAGTTTATAAATTTATACTGAATCAGAATGAGCCACCTTGAAAATAAAAGACAAAATGTGCACTGATGAGCTGTCTGTATCTGTCTAAGCCTAGGTAATTTCCAAGGCTTCAGAAATACATCACACCCTTGCTGTCTCATGTGGCTTCAAACATGGTCCATGCACTGTCATTCTTAACCACAAGAATTTGAACAGCTGTCTCATGGAGAGCATCAGTGGTGTCTTTAGTCCAACCAGTACTCAAACCCCTCTGCCAGTCAGGAAAAACACAGGCACTTGCCCAATTACATTCCCTGACAGGTGAAGTCCTCAGTACTTGTCCAGTCAGTCCAGCTGTAAGACAAGTGAGAAAAGGCATAAAATAGGCCAGTGTTTCTCTTTTCATTACTTGATCATATGAGTCTCTTCATCAGCATCATAAAACTCCTCATCTTCACTTCCACTCCCTGCAGAACTGTCTTTGTCTCCAGACTAGAAACAAAAATGAAGTCATTGGTTAGAGCAGAAGCCACTAAATTAATCTCAAAATACATAAACATGAACCATTACACCTCTGTGTAGAGAAAAAGTAAGAAAAGACAGTTCAAATCACTGTATTAAAACTTTGTAAAAGACATTATGTGAATTAAGGTTTCTGTGTGTCCTTGGTTCTTCAAAATCTCTTTAAAAAGAGATGGGCTTCTAGTGGATGGACTTTCTCTGCTTCATTAGTACACCAGAGAATACATGCAAGAGAGATCGGCTAGCATGGTTCTGAAGTGATAGTCTACTCAGCTTTCTTAACTCAAGTCTAAGGTTCCTATTTGGTGGTGAGCTACTGGAAAGAGGCTCAGAACACACAGATTACTTCATCAGGTAAGAGCTGAATTATTCTTCTCCATGTGTAGCATGGGCATTTCCCTATGCAAGTTTAATTAAAGAAATCCTGCTGCAATAATAACTAAAGGTGTTATGGCAAAGGGAAAAAGTACTACTGCTTCATATGTTCAGAAAGTAAACTCCCTATTATAAGCACACTTACTCCAGCCAGAGTCCTTTTAACACTATAACTTAAAGCACATCACTCAAGCTGAAGCCAGCTATTACAGCTAATTCATTTTTATCTGGCTAGTGTAGCATTTTTCCATGGAACTGATACAAATTACACTGGTTAGATTCTCTTGCTAGTATAAACTCTATCTAGTTTGAGCTTTTAGGATTTCTTTTCCAGTATGCTTGCATCCACCCTAAGACTTCTGCCTGCCTAGTCATATGCAAAGAAGGGTGAGAGAGAAGGTGAAAAATAGAGAAATGGAAATCATGTTCCTGACTGACAGTACCATGCAAGCAAAATCTGTAGCTTTAGATCTGTCTTCAGAGGAGTTTTGCTACAGCAGTGTGTGTTAACTGCAAAGGAATTTGAAACAGTTTGAGCACTAAGACCTGTCAGAATATATAAAGGGAATCATGCTTTTTTCTGAATTTCTAAAGTTATTTGACGAAAGTCAGGCTATCACTGGATCTTGTCCAACTTGAATATCGCATTTGTGTATGTTAACAGGGACAAGACCTCCATTCCAGGCAACCAGAACACATTATCTTGAAAGTGGTACAAAAGGACAATGGATTCCACGGGGGGAATTCAGGGTATGCCAAATAAATTCTACATCTTTCTTACAGCAGCTTCGTAAGACCTCTCCATGGCCTTGTCAAATAGGGTTAATGTTAACAGCTTTCCATTTTATCAGCGCTTTCTTTGTGAGCTTTAAAATAAACCCTTAATGTGTCACAGATATTCCAGATATAACTTCATAAAAATTACTGGATTACTTCAGGCCTGAACCAATAACTTTTTTTTTCATTTGGATTCAATAGTTTTAATCCATCTGGGGAAAGCGTTCCTGAAGAATGTGTTTGGTTTTGGTTTTTTTTCTTGCCTTTTGTGGTTTCTTTTCCAGGTTGGGATTTTTAAGAAGCCTGCAGAAGTGCAAGAAGGGAAGATTTGAGAAGATTGCTTGACATAAGTGAACCAAGTTACACAAATACTGATAGACAGGCAATACATGTCACCCCAAAATGCAATACTGGCCTTACTTGCTTAGTAAGGAAAAGAAAGAAAAAAAAAAAAGACTTTCCACACCTCTAAGATGTTACACTTGCATTATCTGCTAGAACTGGTTTTTGTTAGTAAGCCATTGACACAGTTAAAATGTAATATTGCTGTAATTACCAAAATAACAGCTGCTGTAAACTTGATGTAAATGTGTGTGATAGATTTGTGTAGCCCACAACAATGTGGTGTCTTAGCACATTATCCAGTATGGTTAAAAATGTTTACAAATGTGCCCGTGAAGTAGCTAAAGTATGAAATTGTTACAGGGCTGCCTCTTTCAAGCTTTCTTCAAGGATGCTTTTGTCACCTGTGCTGTGCTGTCAAGAATTATTACAGCTAAAACTGATAAGGCAATAAGTTGAAGCCTTTGAAAGGAAGCAACTGTTCTCATTCTAGAAAAAAATGTTCCTCTGCCTCCTGATTCCTGTGAAAGTAAGTTTATGGTTACCTGTGAATCTTGGACTGCTTGACGAAAAATTAATCAAATGAAAGTGTTATTACAAGGATCCTGTCTCATCTCAGCCTAATGAGAAAGCTAACATTTTTTGCTATGAGTTGCCCTTGAAGTCTTCTGATCACTTACTCAAATTTTATTAGTCCATAAATACTTAAAATCTTGGGACCAAGATTTAACCATAAAACCTTACCCAAATTCAAACACCCTCTTCCAGCTCTCTCACTACTTCTCTCTAATCCCACTCCATTCACAGAGGAGCAGCCATGTAAAAAACCTTTGACAAAACCGGAAGATGTGCACAGGAAACCTCACTGAAAAACATCCTGCTGCCACATTTATTTATGCTTATACCTGGAAGTTTTGTAGTTCCAATGTTTTCAAGGATTCTCATTTCCCAGAATCAACAGTGGGTCAGATCTCAGAGATTAGTCTAGCTTTAACCCATTTAAAGATGTTCTAGGACAGACTTAACAATTGACACTGCAGAACAGAGCCAGAATAGGTCAGGGCAGTAGTACAGTGGCTGGTCTTGAGAACACCCCTTCTCAAACAGGCTTCTGTTTTCTATAACATCTAAAGCTTCTCAAACTCCAATGGCCAGCTTTGCATGAAGCATGCTGCAGCAATTCATCTTAGAGATCAGAGAGCACAGACACCACTGAGTCCAAAGGAAGAGACTGTAGGCTTTTGGCCTTGAAGGGATGAATTAACCCAGCTATGTTTCAGCCTTCATTTCCAAACATTTCAGAGGTGATGGTAAGGTTACTAAACTATCTTCTCTATCTCCCTGGGGCCTATCCTCCACAAGCCAAGAATAGCTATCCTAATCTATTTAGAGTGGCATATTCAAGCTGACAGCTGAAATAAACACAAAAGAAAAGTACTAGGAAAAAAAAAATGAATATACCTGTGAGCCATCTAGGGCTTGCAATGACATAGCTTCATCACCCAGCCTCCAGTACGAACAGACCTGCAGGTCTGAAATAGTTTCCAGCAATGGGCTGTTTAAGGTCTCTGGCAACAATAAGCTTAAGAGCCCAGACAAAAGACCAGTTGCTCCAAACACAATGTAAGGCAAAGACCACTGTACAGATTTCTGGAAAAAAGAACAGAAAGACTTAGGTTAGATTGGTCCCCTCTAGTTCATGGTGTGTATTAAAGCAGTTAACCTTTAGAACCATTCCATCTGGCAAGTGTGAGTGTTCATATTTAGCATAAAAAACCTACTCGGCTTTTTTAACCAATACTGTCAATTGTATCTTACCGATACTACTACATCCACACAGATTTGGGGATGGACTTTAAAAGAAGTGTCTGCTGAATTTATACTCAGTTCTCATCCACAACATATGTACATTTTAACAAATGAAACATGACTTTGTAGTAGGGAAAAGGTATCACAGAATCACACACGTGCAGGTTAGAAGAGATCTCTTGAGGTCATCTAGGCCAATCACCTACTTTAAGCAAGACTACAGCCAACACTAGACCATGTCAATTATAGCTTTGTGAAACCAAGTATTGAAAAAACTCCAAGGATGTAGATTCCCCCTCTGAGTAGACTAAGTAGCAGTAGACAGCTGCAATAAGCCTTTCAAAAAATATTTTCCAAATTTCTTATCTAACCGCCAAGCCAAAACTTGTGGTCATTGACCCCTGCTGAAGTGTTCCATGCTTCTGGGAACATCAAAGGTACAATATTCCCTCAAGCTTTCATCTGAAGTTATGTGCTCTAGGCCCCAGACCATCTTGGTTACCCTCCATTGGACCCTCCCCAGATTTTTTAACATCCCTCTAGAACCGGGAGGGAACTTAATCTGTGGGCCACATACTGAACTAGGCCTGATGAAGCTTGGTGTGAAGTTTGCCTGTTTGTGATAGCGGACACTGCTAGCTCCCATTCAACTTGTCCCCCATTGTTGTACCTGGGTCTCTTCCAGCAAGGCTGCTACTTGGCGGGTTGGTTCCCAGCCTGTACTGTGTAACTAGTCCACACCAGAAACAGAATTTTATTCTTCTTGTTGGCCTTCATAGGACTTCTATTGGCCCAAAAGGTCCCACTGCATTCAAGATCTACCATTTAGTGTGTCAATCACTCCTCGTTATTTTGCATCCTCTAAATACGAGGAGGATGTATTTTGTCTTATCTTCCATTTGTCACCAAATACTGAGCCTGTCACTAGCCCTTTGAGCCCAGTGGTCCATGCAACATTCATATCTAATATTCCTCTCATTCAGGACACACTTTCTCAGCTTCCAAACAAGAATGCTGTGGGACAGTGTCAATAGCCTTATAAAGGGCTTTCCTGTTCTCTTCCCTTTCCTCATCCAAACTACCTTCTGTGATAAAATGGCTATCAAATGAAACTGGCTGAGAATGAATCGTCCTTAGTAAATTAATGTCCAGTGATCCTGATTACCTTATCGTCTGTCACATGCTCAGAAAAACTCTGAGAGGTCATGTCCCATAGTATTCCCAGAGACTGACTTTGAGCTGCTTGCCCTGTAATCCACTGGATCCACTTTCTCATCTTGAAGACGCACTCGGATTACCTTTTTTTTTTTTAAATCACAGACCTTTCTCTACAACAATGGTTTAATCACAGATGATGGACACTTGCCTCACTATCACAGCCAGCTCTTTCACCACCTCTTAGGGAATCCTATCCCATGGAATGGAAAGCTGTCAGCTTTAAGTGTTCTTGAACCTATTGCTCCTCCACTGTTTGCTGGCCCACTGCTTCCTCAAGCGTGCTGATATGCACAGTCTTGGGGTCAGGCTTTGCCTATGAAGACTAAAGCAAAAGTGTTAAGTATTTCAGCTTATTCCACCTCATTCACCAGTAGGATGTCCGTCCCATTCAACAACGGGCTAAACATTTTCTCTAAATTTCCTTTAGCTGATGGAATCTCTATTTATGCTCCTTGCTACTTTTAGTTTCAACTGAGCTTTGACCTTCCTATCATTATCTCTGACAGCCTAAGCAATGTGTATACTCCTCCTCTGATGCCTGCCCCTGTTTTGACATGGCTTGTTACAAGCAAAATTACACTGGGGAAAGGTGTGTGCAAAAATATGAGTAATCTACAATATAGCTCCAAAATGTGTATATTCACTTGCAGATGGCCAGTAAAGTAGGCTCATTTGAAAAAAAGAGACAAGAGTTTAGCTAGCTGTTTGATCACAGCCTGTTATTTTCTCAATTTAGAATTGTTCTTTGCTATACAAAGTGAGTTTTGAAGCAAGTACAAGAGCTATAGTACATCTCTTATCTCAGCAATTAACTTTTCCCAATCCCCACCATTTTTATAAGATCCCCAGACAAAAAGATAATGAAAACACATAACATATTTGAAGAAATTTCAAAACACAGACCCACTTAATTCTTTCCTCAAATCAATTCTTTTGTTACTTAAACAGAGCTATTTTCACTTTCATGGGACCCCTCCAAACATGATGATCCAAGATTGGTGTCTCCTGCAGTGCTAAATCTCTGCTAAATATAACACAACGGATGCCCCGACTGCTACACAAAAGCCGCCTATTAAATCTACCTGGGAGACCTGCACCAGCCTTGGCTTTGCCTGTTGTACCCTGGAGGTGCTTGCACTCTCATCTACCCAATGTTTCCTTGTGCAGAGTAGAAGGCTCACTGTGCTCACCTGCCCTTTTGCAAGCCCTCTGCATGACATAACAAGATAGCAAATAGCAGAGGGGAAAGTTATTCCAGATGGAATCTGTCACATGAAAGGAATTGTCACTTACCTCAGCAAGCAGTTTGTGGGAAAAATCTGTATACACGTAAGACTATGAACATAGAGGAAAATAACAGTACCATCCCCATGCTTCATTCTCCAGAATTTTTCTTTGCCTTGACAGACTGCTGTGAAGTTTGTGCTCAAAAGCCTTGCTAGTACATCAGGTCTCCACATCACCATCTTCATTCATTTAAAGACAAACCACTTTGCTGATAATTAGAATCCATGGATATTCAATAAAGTACACTGATGGTAAAACTATTTTTTTCTCAGAAATATGAGTTATTGAGCCCATATGCTTTATCTTGATGCAGCAGATCTTTTAAGCATGTGGGTTTTTTTATATTGCTGGCTTAGGTTTTAAACTGGGTATCACCATCTTGGTATTTTGAAGTTACTGTATTGCTAAAGTCCACTAGCTAAGTCCCAACTTTCTTTAGCAAAGGCTAAAAAAAACCTTCTGAACTGAATAATGTTGAATTTTTGTCTAATCACAGAGATTATATCACAATACCTTTGGCCTACCACAATACTGTTAAGATAAGTAATTTACATATCTTAGTTTATATACACAATTTATCCAAAATATTCCCGCCTCTGATACATCAGAGCCACAAAACAAGTGTATATATATAACAGTGATAAGTTCAGACAAACCAATGAAGGGACGAAAGGAGCAATGATTCCACCAACACGGGAGAACATGGAGCAGGCACCCATTCCAACATTCCTAAGAAAACAAAAAAATAATCAGTGATATGTGCATAGGAGAAATTATGATTTTTCAAAAATGCCATTGAGTGAGGAATAAAACACCTCAGTTATGACCCTTACCACATTAACTGGCAAAGAAAAGTCAAATGTAACAACAAGCATCTCAAGACAGGAATTAAAAAAACCCCTGCACATTCAGAATTCAAACATACATACAGACAGAGAGAGGCAAAAAAAAAAAAATCATGGTTCCAATTAACACATGTTGTTTCTGCCTGAAACTTCTGGTAAATTCCTTCATCCAAATTCTATTTATCAGCATATTTGTTCTTCTATGAAAAACACCACAGTATAGTTTCACTAGTGGCTAATCATCAATAACAGCTGGTTAAAGTATCTATTAAAAATTGCACCCATATGATAGATGCTTTTGTCTGCTCCGTCAGCACAAGCACAGGGTACTTCTGCATCTAGTGAGTGGAACCTTGCTGTTGCTTACATATGGCCTAGGAAGCATCAAGATACTTTTACAAAGCTCACTGATCTTCAGTGTTGCTGGTTATGCAAGTATGAATGTTTAATGGAACTGACTGGTTTATAAAGCACTGAAAAAGTTATAGATATTGCTCATTAAAGAACTATCAGCAATGCTATTGTTATCCTCATTAGCTAAGAGAGGGCTGTGAACATACCAAGCAGCCAGATTTTACTGTTATGTGAAAAATATGGTTAGTCTGAAGAGAACACTGCAAATTTGAGGGAAGAGGAAGTGAGAAGAGAACAACGGAAGAAATTTAGCACACAAACCTACACATAATCATTGTAGGCAACAGAAAATCTCAAAGGAAACGGTAGAGTTAATAGAAAAAAGTAACAGAGGACTAAAAGGGTCATCAGGTAAGAGAACCTGGGAAATGAAGACCTTAAAATTTACTTGTGTTACCTGATCACTGTGGGATAAAGTTCTGATGTGTAGATGTAGACAATGTTAAATGCAGCACTGATTGTCAGTTTTCCCAGCAAAGACAGAGAGCGACTATTCACCACTGCAAACACTCCAGTATCTGATAGAGAAAATATGACCCTTTTAAGGCTTTCGAGCACTCAAATACATCTCCGTAATCATTTCAGTCACACAACACTGAGGAGCGAAAAGAAATCTGCTGAAGAATCTGCTACGACAGCCAAGTGTTCTTCTGTTAAAGGACAGTGAGCTGATTTCTACCTTCAGGAGAACTCTCAAAAGACAATCCAAGAAGCTTTCTTTTAGGTAGCAACGGCAGAAAACATCCAATATAATTTATATTCTGTCCCTATATATTTATTATCCTTATCTGTGTTATCAGATTCATATAAAGGAGGACAACTCTGCACATAACACACCTAACAAAAAACCTGAAAACATTTATTTTAAATTCATAGCAGACTTGCTACTAGCCCCAAATTGTTTCCATTCTATTAAATATAATCAAATAGAAAAAGACTGGGTTAAATGACCAAACAGTTCCAGAGACTACAAAATGGATCTAATGCTCAATAACAGGAAAAAAGAAACTGAGTTTTCCTTGTCCACAGTGTTACAGTAAGTGACATCTTAAAAGCATTAAAATCCTGCATTAAGGCTCTACAAACATGGTAGAAGTTGAAAATAAAACTCAACATTTTCTGAGTCTACCATCAATAAAATACTAAACTAGTTCTGTGGGTAAACTGAAGAAAAGAGTAATGCATGTGTTTTTCAAAAGTGAGCAAGTTTTTGTAGTAAAAAGAGCCCTATTCCATGTCAATTCTGTAGTAAGACAACATGCTTGTAACATTAGTACTTTGTAATTAAAACAAAAGACAGGAAGATGCTGTAAAGAATCATGTAATACGTCCCATCCAGCTTCAGTTTTGTCATAATGGCCAGTGCATATTCACTTATACCAGGCACATCAGAACACACATTAAATGCCTACCAAGACAAGCTACACCATAAGCCATCACTGCTTTGAACAGATCATGCTCAGTAGAGACAGGTGCTTGCTTCTGGCCAGTTACTTCCTCAGGCACTCTGCTCCTGGCTGACTTCAGCAGTTCAACACAGCTGATTTCCTGGGGTCTCACAGTTCTATCCTCTGAAAATCTTTCTTTGCACATGTTATACATGGACTGATATGCAAAAACTACTTGATGCCTGGTACCAGTCTAACCAGAACATCTCTGAGTGTCTGGGCTCTAGCATCTGGAATACTTCTGGAAACTTGAGCTGTAAAAACAGTTTTACCTATTAGATTTGTTGCCATCTAGAGCAACTTATGGACTCTCTCATCACATTTAATCTTTTTGAATGACACTTCAAATATTTGAAGCATTTTCTCTCCTTATGACAGGTGTTATACCTGCACAAATCTTACAAGCCGAGATCATAGAATCATAGAATGTTTCAGGCTGGAAGGGACCACTAGAGGTCATCTAGTCCAACCTTCCTACACAAGTAGGGACATCTACCTAGGTCAGGTTACTCAGAACCTCATTGAGCCTGACCTTGAATGACTCCAGGGATGGGGCCT
>JAVSBS010018578.1:9913-23270 GCA_033124195.1 Coracias cyanogaster | reverse complement strand
GCAGAATCACCTCTCTTGATCTGCTGGCCACAGTTCTCTTGATGCAGCCCAGGATGTGATTGGCCTTCTGGGCTGCCATTGGATACTGGTGGCTCATATCCAGTTTTTCATCCACCAAATGAATGATGGATGAATTTATGTACCTAGTTTTAAAAAGGAAAAATTGCTTACTGTGCAATTGTTTCTATCATCTTGAAAACATCCAAAAATGAAGAAATTAACGTTAGTGTGCCTTTACAAAAAAGACACTTCATTTCACATTTCTTAAATACCCCTTGCTTCATAAGATTTTCAGAATGCTTCTGAACTATAAGTTATGTGGCCACATTACTAATACCACAATCGTATCAGTCTTGAACGCCACAGAGTAGTGAGAGAAAGATGGAAACTTGCCCCAAGATACAACTCTTGGGATCTTTTGACATGGGTCTTTCACTTGGAGAGATACATACAAGTCCATGGGTACTACTTAGACTGGCATATCACTTGGCTAATGTAGATACCCCCCAAGAAACATCATTATTTGGGATTAAGTCAGAAACACTGGAAAGATGTGACTGATGCGATCAGAAGTAAAAGGCAGAATCCAAAAGACAAAAGTTCAAAGCCAAACCTTTCTAATCAGCTTTACTTAAGATCTTAGGAAGGTTACTGATTATCCTTTTTGCAAGTTCGCTTCTCTGGCTTCAAAAATGGAGATTTGCACGTGGTATGAGTCTAATCTACTGGCAACCATCAAATTCTTAGGCTGTAGGATGCTGTATTTACCAATTCTTATCACATACTCCAGAAACAAAAGGAAATATTTACCTTTCTTTTTAGGAAGAAACATGACAATAAGACAAGCCAGTCCTCCCAGGAACAGAAATGCACTCAATGTTCGCTTCCGACCAAACCTAATGTGTAAGGATAACAAAAGCTTTATTCTGCATTAGATCTGTAGTTTGCAGAGCAATGACTCCTCTAAATTCACGTTGGCTCTTTATTTGCAGTTGGAAACCCTGAATGCCATCTCCCACAAACACTTCCTCTCACTTTGTTTTTAAACAAGCTTCTACCACACTCTTAAAATGAGCACCCAAGAGGCTTTGTGCTGTGGCTGACAATTTCTAGGACTTTGCTTTGCTTCCCACTGCATGTGCATGTTTGTAAAGCTCCTCAGAGACATGCAGAGAAGAGAGTGGGAGGTGAATTCTACAAAAAGTGAAAGACATTGTCCAGAGTATCGTGCCTCAGGAAACGGCTACATATGTGAATCAACAGCTCTGCTCCCATACTAGCACACACAGCAACTATTACACAAAACCCCATTACAGCTTCAGTCAAGTTTAGCTGCAATAGCTTTGACCAAACAGTGAGAATGGGGATTATGAGACAGAGGTGAGAAGATTGCCATCTTGTGCTAGCATGGAGGCAGCACAGCTAGGTTCCACTGATCGAGGAGATCACCCTCATCCCTGAGCCAAATTTAGACGGATCATTAATAAGCGAGCTCCTGAAAACAAGTTAAACTTCTGTGAAATGAAGATATATCGATGGCACTTTCAAACTGAAGCACGAACCCCCACATGACAGATATATGGAAAGGGATGTAATATACAGGAAATGGATCTTTGAGAAAAATTGTAACAAAACGAACCCCTGAATGGGTTAATAAATTTCATACTTACCATTTCTGGTTAATCAAGTAAATACAGATTGGGTATGCTGGGATTTCTATCAACCCTGAGAGGGCTAAATTGGCATAAATACTTCCACCTAAGTCACCCACATTAAGAGTAAGACCATAGTAAACCAAGCTGCACACAAACCTGCAAAAGACAGAAAAAGACTAAAATCAGAGCTGCCACTTTGCCTGCCAAATCAGAGCACTGGTCTGGCATGATATACTATAAACTATATTTAGTGTTTCAGAAGATAGGTCTAAAATGTTTCCCTAGAAGAGTACGATGCTTTCTAGGTAAAGAAACCATTTCGCCTCTGCACAGACCGAATTCCTGACTTATAAGAATGTGCATAAACCAGAAGATAATTAAAATATGATCATGACTATTACTTGACTTGAGAAATTATGTCTTTGTCCTTTTTGTTTTTACCAGGTTTCACTTTCATCCATACTTTTCCAATTGTGTGTAAACACTTTCTCAAATAGTTCAGATGACACTTGGGCCTTTTAATTTCTACACACTGGTCCAGTTTTATTCACTCCCCAATTATGATTTTTTTGCTTTTCTTTTGTAAACCTGACTGGCTGTTGTCTTTACAGAGGGGAAAATAATAGGTCACTAATTCATTCTGCAGAAAATAACCAATTCTCATTTAAGCAAAAGAAAATTCAACAATTCTGCAGTAAGCATTTAGAAAAGGAGAGTAAAATAGCTCCGTGTTGTATGCTGACAAAATAATGCCATTTGGTTTTTTCTTAATCAATAGATCTTTCCTAAATATATGCCTTATAAAAGCAACTGTACGAATAGTAATGCCAGAGGACTCACATACCATGTCATACATAAGGTTTATTTTAAAGTAGCAGCAAAAGACCTCAGGGCTAGCAAAGCTATCTGAAACAAAACAGGCATTTTTGGAGTTAAATTTCTGCTAGTGACTAGAGGTATCATCATGAGTTCCTGCTCCTTACTACATCAACTGCTAGCACTGGCAGCACTTTCTCTCAAGAAAATAAATACACACATTAGACAAGGTAGGCCACCCACCTGCTAATGGGCTCCTTACACACAAAACAAAGAATAATCCATGTGACTGATAGTACTGACATAGCATTGGGCCAAAGAGGAGAACAGCATGTCTGATCTCAGCAGCCTTTGAGGCTCAGAAAAGAAGAGGTACCAGTTCTCAACTATTTTGAGACTCAAAGGGCATGACAGAAATGCAAAGATAAAACACCTCAGAACTAGACTGCAAAAATGGCTTCATGTTAGAAATGCACTACAGAAATACAATAATAAAAAGGATCTTTTTTAGGTACAATCTCCCCAATAATACAGGCTGAGACTGTACAATCTGCAGGATGAGCCAACTCTCAGCAACATGTTCTCTCAAAGACTTAGAGAGGCAACAGTAGCACAGCTGGGCCTACAAAGCATTTCAAGTACCAGGTAAACATCATGATCAAGGTACGTCCCAAGAGGATCCTGTATCGGAACAGATCCAAGAAGCTGCCAGCCTCTCTGGAGCTCCTCTCTGCAGGGAGTTTTAATGAAAAAGTGCACTTCTGCTTGCGGTTCCTCTTCGCAATGAGGTAGAGGGCATCTTCTGCTTCACTCAGCCGGCCTTGAGAATAGAGCCAGCGGGGGGACTCTGGAATGAATCTGAAACACATACATACAGACAGCTTTAGGGCTTTTCTTTTCTACCAGGCTGGACTTATCTATGGAAATAAGGCTGAAATATATTCTTGCGCAACAAAGAATTTTTCAAACAACCCTTCAGGTATAAAATTCATTTACTGTAACAGAGACAACAATAGGAACATACGCTATATGTAATCTAGATACCAAAAAATTGTATTGAGTATATATATACATGCACAATACCATGTTACATTATCATTAGGACCCTGTTTTCACAGAATTCAGAATTAAAGGACACCACATTACTACATGTAACACAGGATGTTCTTTAACACCAACTAGTTGTCTTCTGTTTCTTATTTTCCAGCTTTTTTCCCCAAATTGTCTCCTGTAGACAGGAAGGCAGAGGCTGTGTAAGGTCATGCTCTTGCCCCCTATATGCACTTGATAGGTCTGTAACTCTGACAGCCTGCAAAACAGATTTTCTTCTGTTAACTTTCCGATTCCCAGAACTAATTCAAACTTTAGTCTTTTGCCAGCAGCTTTTTAAGATTTTTGCCTGTGACCACAAGTGACATTTTTCCTTTAAATTTAAAGGAAAGTGATTCCATGCTTCACAAAAGAAAAGAACTTAGAAAGGAACACGTTTTCTTCCCCGTGATAAAAAAAAAAAAATCTGGTAGTACTTTCTGCACAGAGTAATTTTTAAGCAATGTGGGAGGGAGGCAGTGTAAAATCTGGAATAAAAAAAATAAATCCTTTCTTATAGAAAGATAGGCCTCTGAGCACAGCTCTGAAGTCCCAAGCATAAAGCACTTCAAAAAATCGTACGTATCAATCCAAAAGTTAATTTTTTTTTCCCAAAGCCCCAAACATCACTAAGTTTTGAAATATCAGAAGTGTCATCTCTGTCTTTCACCTCATGAACAGCCTCTAAGCCCTTTCCCTGAGTTCTGCTGCTTCCTTTGAAAGGGTGTGTTGACTCTTTAGCAAAGAGCTTTATTCAAAAAGTTAGTTACTGAAGTTAAACAGATGCTGGAAGGAAAAGAGCCTTAAGTTTAAACAGCAGCTAAAGTTATTTTCATCTTTCAGTTACTGAGATTTTGCCCTCAGGAAGTATATAAGAAAAGAAGAGCAAACTGCATTGTATAGCTTTCAGTGCTTAAATCCACAAACGTAAAACTCCTACTACCTTAACAAAGAATCCTTCTTCCTATTCTTTCCTAGTCACATTTGAAAAATAAAAGGAAGGTGCCCATTTTTTCTTTTGCTTGTCACCTTTAAGACTGTACGTGCAAGCCATTTTTATGCTGTTCCTCCTGCGTAAGCACAATTATAAGAGAAACATCATGTTATCACATAACCACAAAAACACCTCTGTATCTTGTAATACATGTGTAGCGTCTCGTAGCACACCAAACCACCATTTAGGTCATCTATGAAAAGGATGTGCTTCTAACATCATGCTAGTGGCTGTTCCCCATCTACAGTAATAATGCATAAACAATACATCGTACATTTGTATTTTCAAATACCACAGCACCACTATTTAAAGAAAGCACAGAACATGGAGTAGTAGAGGTTGACAGAAATAACTTAGTTACACCATTTCATGCCATCCTAGAAAGGCACCTTGACTTAGTCATTTGGTTTGTTCTTTGGGTTTATTTTTCAAAAAATAAGAAAAATAACTTACAGAGAGAGAAGAAAGACGACTGTTCCTTCCATGTTAACCACAACAGCCAGAGTCCTCCAGGAACGAATGAAGTACCCTAATAAAGCATACTGGGCAATTCCCACAGCAAAGAACAAGCCACCAATAGATCCTAACGTGCAATTAAAAACAAAACAAAACATCATGGCTACTTTAAGGAACATTACTAACTCTCAATACAAGGGAACAGACAGAAACTAACATTCCATTAAGAAAAATTCACTCAACCACACAGGCAAAACCACAGTTATTTGAACAAAGAATATTTTGTCCTTCCACCCATGGCAGGGCAGAAGTATTACATCTAACTGCAAAGATAAATACAACTGCAAAGAGCACTATTCTATAGACTCTTCACCCAATAAAGCCTCATAAACAATTCAGTCTTGCAATTCCACACATAAGTAGGTTTCAGCTTTCTATGTGTAAAAATAAATACTACAAAACCATTGAAAACCTAGTATTTTTAGGAATACATAGTATTAATTTGTAGCTCTCATGACTTGTAAAATATCCTGTTTTATAACAGTCTCAGCACAGCACTTCTTGGCTACTTGTCACAGACAAGGTAAGTCAGGCCCCAGAGCTGTAATGGTACATTCTATACACACCATATCTGAAGGACACGTTCAACACCAGTAATCATTACAGTTAAGGATGCCTGTATCTTTGATTCTAAACTCTAAGGCTGATTATTGGTTTTGGTTATTTGTTTTACATATAAACAGTTGCCTCATCTTCCCATTATATAAAAACACTTTTCATTTCTTTTTGAGAACTGCCAGGAATGAAAAATTTTATATTTAGCCTACAAACACTAAGTTCTGTTTGGCAGTGTCCAAAATTCCGATGGATAGAGCTCAGCTATCATGAACCTTGGATGAGCGTTTAGCTGCGTAACATTCATAGGGAATGTTTCAGCTGGACCTTTGTCAATTGGAATGACGTAGAAATCTGAGTGGCCCCAAGTCATCTACTGTGCTTGTCTAAGGTTCATCTTAAACAAAGCAGGGCTCAAAGACTGTGGTCACAGAGATGCTCAAGTGGAGTTAAATTCACAGCTGCTATGGTGTTAGCTTTGGTGTGCCTCAAATGATGTGTGAGACCGAAATCTATATATTTTGACAATAAAGACACTGGCACTCAAACTTTACCTGCTAATGCCCAGTAGGCAGTACCCACACACTCATTCAGTAGAACAAAGGCCACCAGTGACATCCCACCATTCATCATCCCTACCATGAAGCGAGAGATGGCAAAGAATTCATATGAGGGTGCGAATCCATTTGCAATGGCAAACAAGATGTCAAGAGCAAAACCTGGAAAACAAGGCAAAAGGTTTCATTTCAGAAGAGTACCTAATGCACAAAAGAATCATTTATCAGTATCTATACTTTATGTTCAGCTGCATCTGACCCAAGTTATCATAGTCAATAACTACAACACAGGTTTGGGCAGAAATGCAAGTACCTAAAGTCAGTATCATAAAGGAGGAGACATAAAAGGAGTGGTTTCCAGTACATAATTTGCAGTACTAAACCTTTAAATTCAGTTCACGGCAGACAATTTTTTCATATACTTAGATCTACTTCTGGGCTCCAGTTAAGATGGCTTGATATTTATCCCCAGACAGAAGCCACAGATTAAATATATGACCAAATATCTCCCCTCATTCTTGGGAGTTAGTCCATACAAACTAGAGAAGAGAAACATTACCAGGGGAGGGTACGTGGTGGGGGCTGCACTGCATAGCAGGCCCACCTTTATAATCTTTGAATGAGGTTGTTCTTTAAAAAAAACCAAAACAACAACAAAAACCCATATTTTAATTCTATATGCTCATCCATTGACCCACAGCTTTATAAATAAATACACAAAATATGAAGTTCCAAATGTTGTTTGATCTGGGGACAGCAGGAAAAAGCTTATGAGCTTTAAAACATCATGAGGAGCACATATATGTAAAAACCATATCATGCAGACAAGAGATAGAAGGTACAAATAATTCCTAGCAGGTTATACATATAGGAACATTGCTAACAAATTACTAGAAATATTAATTGCAACCTGTGGAGATTCCATGAGCATGATATGCATGAGTGTAAGCCCTTGTGGTACAATTCCTAAATCCAGAACACCTCCTAGATATTCAGATAGTGATTGAACAGTCAAATACTAAATTCTTGTCTGTACTTACATTCCTGAAGTATACTGGAAGCACAAAAAAAACTCCAATAAACAAACAAGAGGAAAAATCACAGCACATGATTCACTGCTGCATATTCACTGAGCCCCAGAAACCAGGCTCTTGCTACTAATCTTCACAGACACAACACCTCTACTTCATTCATTCTGTTAGGTGGCAGTGGTTACCTGTGAGATAGACTTTCTTCCTCCCAAAGCGATCTGAGAGCTGGCCAAAGGAGATTGCTCCTACAAACACACCACTGAAGTAGAAAGAGCTGGCAGCACTAACTTTGTATGATGTGCTGCCAATTAAAAACCACTGGATGTAGGAAAAAAAAAAAAAAAAAAAAAAAGGTGAATTAACCAGAATCCAAGCAGTTCATCAACAGCTAATATTTGGAGGGAAGGTTTGAGGAAGGTCAAACTTTGCATACATCTCCTAAGCACCACGTTCAGTCAGTCACCAGCCACCAAAACAACTGCTGTCTCCCAGACTCATCAGGCGGTACTGACCAATTGCACAGTTCCCCCAAATCACGTGCAGTCTTTGATTCTGAAATCAAGGACAGATCCTTTATGCAATATCGTAACTTTTTCACCCTTCCCCCACTCTCCCTGTTTCTTTTTCTCACATAAATCTATTAGCTTACACAGACTCAGTCCTACCTCTTGACATATGTCATCGCAGTGCATAGGCATACACACTGCCCAAAGATAATCCTGCATATGCTCCTGCTTAAGAACAGTCTTGTCACTGAGAAACACTTTGGTAGCATTAGACAGGTTGTCTGATATTGCAATTATTCATATTTTTTGTGTATTCTATGTCATTTCCAGTTCTTCTCAATTCCAAATACAAACCTGATCTTCATCTGTTTGATTCTTATGGACTTAATGTCTCAGGTTCAACCTGACAGGAAATCCTTTCCCTCATAAAACTGTAGAATGAAAACATGCCATGCTATCCCAGTTCAAAAGTTACTTCCTTTTGTATTCCAAAAACTCTACATCTTATGATCTTTTCTTTTTCTACTCATTTTGCATCTTGAGACAATGTTTCCTTTTAGTGACACCCAACTTTTCTTCCTGTGCTGGTAAGCTGGTGATTATATCATTATCCCTGCAATAACACTCTAATCTTCTCCTTGTAATCTTCTCTTCCTCTACCAAAATCCCATTAGATACCCTTTCTAGCAAAGCTTATATTATTTCAAAGCTCAGTTATAAACTACCTCACCATGAGAACAGAGCCATGCAATTAAACCTCACCAAGATTAGGAAGCTAACAAAACAAAATCATTCAGAAGCTCCAAGAAAATAACTCGCTTACTCTCAGTATATGCTTCATTTGGAATTGTCACTTTAATGGAGAGGTGTTTACTAATACGGTAGATAATGCAGCCATAAAGCGTCAAGACTGACAAAATTCAATTCTAAAACTAACCATGTGACCACAAATCAGCTTTTGAAGCTTCTCTAGATTTTAAAAACAATTCCCAGAAAAATACAGTTGTATAATAATAGCACATGAGATTAATTTTATCTTGAAATAATATGGTCAGTTTGGTTTATAAGAGCTACAAGAATCACACCCTAACTTTTGGTATAAAAATTTTAAAAGCTCCCAGCATTGAAACTCAGTGGCATTAGACACTTTCTGAATCACTCAGAGATTAAAGGTATACTTTGATTTTTTTCAGAACAAATTTTGCTTTGCAACCAATCTCAACAGCTAAGAAGCTCTTTAAGAGGCTCAAGGCTTTTCTCATCTATACAAAGCATGTTACATATATATGCTTGATATTCATAAATCAAGCTTTTTACTTTTTTTTTTTGAGATATCCCCCAAAGTAAGTGTGATCTCACTAAAATCCTCATATTTAACAGATAAATCAACTTTTAAATATACCACACATTCAGCTAACAAATATTGAAAATACTGTATTTTAACAGTGGGAAACAGGAGAGGTAACAAAATTTTATATACATGGGCCTTCACTGGTAAGTATGTTTAAAGAACTACAAAGCAGAATCTACACAAGTTGCCTCAGGATTTTATTTATTTTTTAGTTTTGTATTTCTCAAGTAAGCTTAATGCTTTACCTGTGTTTCTTATTTATGCAACTGACATGCATAAGAATCTTTATAAAATGTATGTCTGAAAACACCTGCTAGGCTCCACAAACATGTCTGACTTGCCAAGATTAAGTGAATAAAAGATTCTTGAATAAATTACAAAGCAAAACAGAAAAAGTCCAGAGAAAGTTTGAAAACCTTACTGAGCGTTAAATAATGCTTTAAAAATTCCACCATTCATTAGAATTTTAATTTAAATGGTGGCATAAGTACTCATATCCTTATTACCAGAGTAAGAAGCAATGTCCGTTGTACACAACTGCTTGGTACTATGCCAAAGCTGGCAGTTTTTATTAATATGCTCATGACCAATAAAGTTTAGTGTTTTACAGGACTAATTGAGATAGCATTAATACCTCTGGACAATAGCCATGAATTATAAAGTGGCACTACACTTGACTCAACTGTACAGCTCTAAATTCAGGTCTTGTAACAGCTGCACTCAGACAGGGCTCTTGCTCAGGACAGCTTGAACAGATACTGAAGGCCTCCGGAAGGTCAGGTGTTGCACACATCAGTGCAGAATCTGGGATCATTCCTGTAGGGACTGCAGCTCGACTGTGAAAGAAGACACTTAGAAAACACAGAAGGCATATCAATGAAGCTAAAGCTTGTTTTGGGATAGAACGGCGGGAGTTGCTTTGTTCACTTGACTCCCCACTGCCCATGTCTTCCATCCTATCTGGAGTTGCAAAGGCTGCAGAGGCCACTTCCTCTCCAGTTCCTCCACTGCTTACTAACTGCACGTTGGATGCACTACACACATTTGACCTTAGCAAGGGAATCACAAGTGGTGGCCTGAAAGATCTCATGGTCTATAGAGGATTCTGAGCACATCAGTGCAATGAATTGCATTATTCCACCTCAATAGGAGAACCAGACTACATGATCCAATACATAACTTCCACACTGGAGAGGGTGGGAAGTTTTGGAGCAGAACTTTCTGCAGAGCAAGCTATTTTTATTGCCAGTAAATATAGGAGTAGATTACCTGTTCTCTATCTGGAGGTTGTAGGATGTACTAATCAAAACATAGATTAATATGGAAGAAAAAAGCAGTACAACCAGCCCCTCGCAACCAACCCAATAAGATTTACTACTCTCACATGAGGCAGCAAAATGTATTTCAGACTTACCTCAGAGACTATTGATGTGAAGCCGCTGCTGAAGTGTACGTGCTTATGCACCTCACTGCCATTGGCACTCAGAAGCCATTCCCCAAAAGCTCTCTGCTGACTTGCTGACTGGTTGCTATGGCTCTGATTAGCTGAGAGCTCTTGGAGATCCCAGTGGTAGGGAGGAGTTGCACCCACCAATGCAATGAGGATGGCTTCGGTGGCCACATAGAGCTGCCATGAAAGAAAAAAAAAACCTAAACATACATCCAAGCAATGTTTTCTCTGCAGCTGGATCAAATCATTATTAAAATACATTCATATTGTATATTCGCCTTCTACCACTATAAGATGCCATGTACAGCCCCATCTACCAATATCAGACACTAAAGAACCACAACATAGTGGTTCTCGCACTTTCTATCTGTTGATTATTTGAGAGAAAAGAAGTTCCCCCTCCTGACACCCTTCCCTCAGTTAGAGGCCCCTGAGCTCTCACATATAGCAAGTACACATCCTGGATCCATGAAGAGTTGTTAGTAGTAGTAAGGAGACAAAATACAACTATTCTTTAATGCAAGCATATTACTCTATTATATCTTCTCCTTCGACCTGTATTGTTCATTCTTCTAATTTGATACTTGGAATAGATCCCCTCCTTACTGCTTCATATCTTAGCTTTCACAATTTAACAAAATTAATTATTTCCTGTTTTACTCTTAAAAAAAGAGATAGAGGCACATAAATAAAAATGCTTACATAGGTTTACATGCCACTGCTTTAACAGGCTACACTAGGACTCCATCTTAAACCCCAGTGTTTTTAGAGCTGTTTGAACATAGAAGTGCCAGGAGTTCTGCAATAGAAGATAAAGTCTTGTGAGACACAAAAATAGTTGCTGGTAACAACACAAAGACCCTCCACTCTCCAAATAAAACAGCCTCTTGTGTCAAGCCTTTGCTGTAACTCAGCACAGTCGCTCCTGACAAAAAAAAAAAAAAAAAATTAAAAAAAAAAAAGAAAAAACAAAAAACAAGATCCTGCTGCTTCTCCTGTCTACTACTTCCTCCACAAAACACCCTCAGCTAAGCCACTTCATTCCTCAAACCCCACCTCAGCCACAGTCCTTTCTGTGCTACCAGCACTCCCTCCTTATGTTCCTGGGAAGGACACTGGCAGTGTATTCTCTCAGAAGGGTGCTACACAAATAATTTTGAAAACTGGGAAGACCACAGACAAGCCCAAAGAAAAAAAAAAAAAAAAAAGAAGAAGTCTGATGATCTCTGATGCAAGCAACACCAGAATCTATTCTGTTCTGTACAACAGCTGAGCAGAGTTACACCCAGATCTAAATAAGAGTTACTACTAAATTAACAGAGACCCCTGACTTATTACCTGAAAGTATTTTCTTTCCATCAGCTCTTTTTTGCATTCTACAGGATAAACTGCTACTGTAGTGGCAAGAGGTAAACAAATATTTTTAAAAATAATTATCTTTCCTTTTTTTAACATAAAATATTTAATATCGAAAGAAAATTTGAAGAAAACGCACAATCTGTTAATTATGTTATTATTTAAGCTACAGAACAACTTTTTGATAGATAACGATGAAAAGTAAAAGAACTCATCTGGGAAAGAAGGCAATGACTTAAGATTACATGGGGAAAGAGGTGTTAAAAAACTGAGTGGCCGTGTTGCTAGGGATGTGTGGATACAATGCTCTCAAGAACAGTTTGAAATTACTGAGAAATGAGAATTGCAGGTCATGATCCACGGTGCATCCCTGTACTCTGACTCGCTCAGACAATTCCATGCCAGGACTAAATGAAAACATCCTTGCTTTTGTCTTGTGAAATAATAAACATATTTTTCAAGTAGTTCAGGAAATTAAATCCTCAAGGCATTTGGTTTAGAGAAAGAAAGCATAACAGTTTTCATTTTTGCTCTAGGTGAAACCCGCCCCAACTACAGAAAACTAAATCAAAAGATAAGTGATTGCAGGCACACAAAGAAACAATATAGATATTTGAAAAAAAAAAAGTAATCAGCCTTAAGCATCCTAATGGCTGCAGCAAACAAGGATATAACAAAGATAGAAACACTTGCATTTGATCTGTTGAATGACATAAGTGTACAAAGATGGAGACGTTTTTATATCAAATGGTAATGTGCTATGTTCAGGTTCACTGGAGTTACCACTGACACGAGACTGTTCTTCCTAGTCATCATCTGCCCTGTACTTTGGGTAACAGGTATGGTAAACCCTCTTCATTTCACTGCAGAAACAAAACCCGCAAAAACAACCCCCAAAATTCACTTACAATTCTGAACAGAAACATTTTCTACAAGTGGTCTTAAAAACATGAGGAAGAAAACTCTAAACTGAAAGAAATTCCAAATACAATTTTTATCATTCAAGTAAGAGGCAGGAGTCTGTTAGTGAATCTGGAGATTCACCCCTTAAGAATTCTAAATGCTTACACTTAGCAGTAACACAGTTGCGTAGACTGATCAGTATCACACACCACCAAATCAAATTGAAATACAATATAACAACTTTATAAGGTATAAAATGGTTACATTATACGCACTGCAGCAAACAAAGCCCTTCATTTTTCATTTGTTCTACAACCCAAGACAAGTCAAATTTATGTCATTTGATGTCTCCCTTCTATTCATAAAACATTTTCTTGGGCTCTATGTGGATGTTAATGGTTCCCTACCGAATTCCCTGCACTAATATGTATTAATCAAGACGAAAACCAAGCACAGAGGGAGGACGCAGCAGCTTACAGGCACTGATGACGAAATGTTGAAAGTGTTGTTAGCTTAAGTTTTTCTTGTTTGTTTACATTATCTGTAGGTTAAAAATTTATACTCTGTCTAGATTGGAA
>JAVSBS010018577.1:24689-35700 GCA_033124195.1 Coracias cyanogaster | reverse complement strand
GGGCGGGAGGCGGCGGCGGCGCCGGCCACGAGAGCGGCTACTGCAGAGCCCCGCTGCCGTTTTACTAAACCAGCACAGACATAAGCAAATAATTTAAGAACATTGCATATTGCACGTTCTCAGAAAGCCCAGTCCATTTCTACATGAAAGCACTTCAAAATATTTAATTTTTTAGTGATTAAAAGTCCCATACATTTTGCATTACAGTAGCAATAACAATAAAAATCTTGAAGTAAATATGACCTTGTTTGACTACCAAATTTAAAGGTGACAGTACTAAGAGCAAAAGGGTTTTGGAGACCCAGAAATTGTATGCTAACTTCATTTGTGTAGTTTATATTCTAATAATGTGCTGTCCTGAATTTCTTTGGATATTTCTTGACTGCTTGGAAATTTATACCAGTGACACCAACTGGCACAGCAATTTCATGTCAGCTATTATCTGTGGAAACAGGTTAAAGTATCCCTGAAGCATTTTTCCTTTATTTGAAGAGAATTTTCAACCTGTTAAAAGCATTCAGAGAAGGGAAAGGAACAGTAAGAAGGCTATTTTTCAGTTCAATCATACTTTGGCTCTTGATTATAGACACCATATCGACAATAGTACAGTATTAATTGGTATTGTTTGCCAAAAATTTACATCTGCCCATGAGTATTGATTTTGGAGTTAATGAACACAGAGTCATACCAGCATTCATATCTACTGTTATAAGCATGTCAGAAGGTGCATTTGCAGGTAATAGAGAAGTTTAAAATAAATACTCAGTAGGGATAGTCAAGTCTTTATGTAACACCTTGAAAGTGTTGTATTCTGATCATGAGCAGGGACCTGAGTAGTCTAAATGGTATTTGTGAGTATAATTCAAATACAGAGAAATGCATTTTATTTTACTTAGCATCATCATTTTCATATGTTCTTCTCTAGTTTCAGAATATCTAAATGTACAAGCACATAAGCAAGTTTCTTCATGAGGAGGTAGAATGTTGAATTCATGTTTGGAATGATGGGATATTTCTTAAATGATTCTTTAAAGTCATAGACCTCCCAAACAAAATGCAGAGTCTGGAGTGGGGCTGGTAAGAACTATCAGATTTCAAAAGGGAATTGAAAAAATATGTTGTATGAGGTCATGTAGATGATAGGGTGACTAAAGTTATCACATCAAAAAAGGTAGCTGAAGGAAGTGGGAAAGCTGGGGAGGAGAATGAAAGAGAGGTTAGGAGGCTTAGGAAGGGAGAAGTCTGACAGGTAGTAGGTGTAAGAAGATGTGGAAGCAGCTTAAGGGAGGATTAGCTTCCGTGGGTGAATGTGAGAAAATCCCATGAGTCAGAATCCTACAGCAAGACTGTTTTAAGACAACAGGAAGGAAAAATGTAACATTAAATGCCAGCAGCAAAATTGTTTCTTGTATTTTTCTTTGCTTGAGAAAGAAACAGAGACTGAACAGAGATTGACTCACATCTGGGAAGAAAATACAAGCTGATTAATTATAATACATGTGATATGCCTAAGAAGGGGAATTCTATTTAGGATTTCAAGAACCAACCTCAGAAAGAGAGGGACACACTTCACATTGCTGGCTGCCCAAAGGAACGTGTCAGGATGTTTTGAGATGATAAAGCAAAGTGTCTGTGAGGGAAGGTCTTAAGATCTAAAGTGTCTCAGAATGGTCTAAAATGGCTCTTTGGCCAGAAAGGGTACAAGTGGGAGTGATTTTTAAATTATATATATCAGCTTCAAAAAAAAAAAAGCCATGCTTTTTAAAATACATAGTTTGCAAACTTAGGTACAAGTTGTCTGGTTGTCTGAGCCTACTGATATTAAAATGTTTCCACTTTGTAAAAGATGTTTATAAATATCTAAAGGGTGGGTGTCAAGAGGATGGGGCCTCTCCCTTTTCAGTGATGGCCAGAGATAGGACAAGGGGCAACAGGCACAAATTGGAACACAGGAAGTTGTTCTGATTGTCCTGAACATCAGGAAAAGCTTCTCTATTGTGAGGGTGGTGGAGCACTGGAACAGGCTGCCCAGAGAGGTTGTGGAGTCTCCTTCCCTGAAGACTTTCAAAACCCACCTAGATGCATTCCTGGCAACCTGCTCTAGGTGAAATTGCTTTGTCGTCAGGGGAGTTGGACCAGATGATCTCCAGAGGTCCCTTTCACCACCTACCATTCTGTGATTCTGTGATCCCATGATGACTTATATAATATCTTAATTTAGATTTGAAAGATATTTCAGAATCTCCTAAGTTTCTGAATGAAAACAATCTAAAATCCTCGATCCTCTGGGAAGCTAAAGATATCTTATAATGAAAAAGCTCCCTTTCTTAGTAGGATTTTACTGAGTCACAGAAAACATTGTGTTAGAAACTTGTTAGCAGGAGAGGACATTTTACTATTGGATTCTCACCAAAGCTATGTACAAAAAAAAAATTCCATTTTATCTCTTGCTTTCTCCAACTGTACCTCTGGCAACATGGAATATGATTGGCTTTTTCTTAAGACCGTTTTCTGAGCACACAAAAATTTTTACAGTTGAGTCTAGGCAGCAAAAATATTTTTCCCAAGGTTCATTTAATTCACCTTAATTTTGCAGATTCTCTGTATTTAGCCTCAGAGGTGACACATTTCACTTTTTTCTACTGTCTTTTAAACTTTTATGTTTAGTGAGTGTTTATGTGCTTTAATTTTTCTAATATTAACTCAAAATATATTGCAACAGCTACTTAATATCACATATTATTTCCAGCACAGAATATGAAGCTTTTATGTGTTCTGTCACTTCTGGAGTATTCACTCAATTGTGGGTATAGCTACCTCAGTAGCTCCAGTAAGAAGTATATGTTAATAGGTATCAATATGTCATTTTCCATTAATATTATAATTTATAAATAAAAATGAAAGCCCTCTAATATGCTCTTGATGGTCTTTGCCTATGATGTATTCTCTTCAACTTTATATATAACTAATGCACAACCAAGTCAAGTCAATACCATAACAACATTGATTTGGAAACCCTAGAATACATTTAATGGAAATGTACATGCTAGGAAAAAGAAGTAGATCAAAAATGTGTACAGGAAGCAGTATTATATTAACTCACTGGGCTGTAGATAACTACTTACAAGAGTCCAAGAGTGGTTAAATCCCTCTAAGAATTCTAGAAATATGGAAATAAGGGATTGAAATAAAGCTGCATCTATGCTACATGGTGAATCAGTTCTTACATGGACACATTTGACCTCCAGAGAAATAACCTTATCTTTTAGAAAGGAGAAAAAAACAGACCATAGAAAGCATCTATGTGACCAGGCTTGTAGGAACTTTGTAAAACAACAATGAAAAGGTAGAATGATTTTTTTTTCAAAGTGATTGTTAACAGTGAACCAGTCGCAATTTAACAGCTGTAGAAAAGACTGTGGTTTTATTAGTTTTCTTCTTATTCGACCTTATCAGTTTGAAAATGGTAATGAACTGTAAAGAGCCTGTAGATTATGCAAAATATTGAGGACAGTCACATCTAAAACTTCCAGTACATAATTACTAACAACAAAATGATGGATGTAACACTGTCAGCACTGCAATGTAATGCACAGGGTGGATAAAATCAACCTTAACCGCATTTACACATTGTCAGTCTCTAAATTAACTATTACCTCTTGGGAGTCTCACAGGTCTTTCAGCCACTGTGAATACTTCCTTGAAAACATCTGTTCTCTGAACAATAAGAGTTGAAAATGGCAGAGATATTTCAAATTACTAGAAAAGAAATGTAGACAAAGAAGGTTGGTTGTTTTATTTTACTGCATAAATCCCTGAAGCACCTACATAATGGCATGCAGTTCTGGTCATTCTATTTAAAACCAATGAGAATACATATTATGTTCTAATTTCCTATACGGGCCACCATGTGAAATAATTAGGGCATAAGTTCTCGTAAAGAGTGGAAGAATTTTTAAGTGAGGGACGTTTGATTTGCTTTTTTTATTGTCTGGATATTATTTTCCTAATGAATTTGTGAAATAATATAGTGTTGCAGGCTGCTGTGGAAACCAAAAGATCAGAAAGGGATGACACATTAATGCAGGATGAGTTCTTTTATATCCATCTTGAAGACAAACTTCTCGGCACTGCATTCCTCCTCTATTATATGATGACAGAAGCTTCAAAAGTGCTTTGTGCCAACTGAGGTGCCTCATGATCTCACCAAAATAACCCTGAATTTATGGATGTCTCCTAGGCTTCCTTTACCATCCTCCATTACCGGTAGAGATCGGTAGTAATTTAAGAAATCTGGTTCAGACCGAGGTGAATTGCATCCTAAATTATATTGCTATGGCAAGAGTTTGGATAGCTAGTTCACATGCATATCTCTATAGTGTATACTCATTACCACAGGATGTTAAGGACCACAGGATGTTTAGAAGGCTAAACATTCAAAACCAGAATTGAATATATTCATAGGAAGTAGACCTCTTAGTGGCCTTCTCAGGTCAGCATATCTACATAGCTGATATTTACTTTTGATATTATATGTCCTGCTAGTGACATCTGGACATTTCAAGTAAGAAATCTGATTGTACATAGTTGTGTGGTGGTTTAGACCCAGCAGGAGCTGAGCACCACATGGCTGCTTCTTCATCCCCACCCCCTCCCTTACACCAGTGGAATGGCAGGGAGACTAGGGAGAAAAAGTAAAAACCCAGTGGGCTGAGGTAGGGAGAATTTAATAGAATAACACAGAAGGAGAAGTAACAACAATAATAAAAATAGTAAAGAAACAATATATAAAGCAAATTATGTAAACTGCACAGACCAGACTACCTCTGCACCAACAGTGCCACCAGTAACGGAGCATCACTGTGGCAGCCAGTAAAAGCAAGGATGGTAAGATTAGGAAAAAAGCTTGAAGGTTTCCTCTTTAAAGAAACCTCAGAAAACTTCACCAATCCCATAATTTTCTGTATCTATCCGTCCAGTTCTCTCTCTGCTTCTTGCTGTGCAAGCAGCCTCCTTATCCATGTAATCCAGTGTCATATCTGAGAGTTTGTTGCTTTTTGGTTAAATTAGAGGCTCTGTGTCTGTTGTGATTCACTGGATAGATGTGTTCCCCTGACTTACAACAGTCATCCTCTACTACAAAATGACTTAGTGAGTTCTGATAGAACAGTAGGTCTTATCCACAGTTGAATTATTCTAATTCAATTAACAGGACTTTACTCTTAAAAATTACTTCAGGGCTTTTATGTTTTATTTTATGTTACTTCTAGGGTGATACCTTCACATAACCATTGAACTGTGTTTAAAGTTTCTGCTACCAAAATGTTACAAACATCATTTTGGTAGCAGAAACTTTAAACACATGTGGATTATTTCCCTCCAAAAAAATATCTTAGCTGCTTCCTCCAGCTCCTCCAGCACTAATGGAAACTTTCTTTCATTATTACAGAACTACCTCACTGGGCTTTGGTGCCTTGCATATTAAAGCAGATTAGCATGTTGACTTGAAATCTGAGTAAAAAAAAATACTCAGGGTCTCCTTATTTCTAGAACGCACTACTGAGAAATTGAATTTAAATTCATATAAACATATGTTTCTTCGTAGTTTCCCCACCATCACCACTACTTTGCTACTTGTCTTTTTAAAGATGATTTATTCTATTACATTTTCAAGATTGAGACGGAGAGGGAAGTATCGTTCCTTTTTTTAACTATCCCACTCCCACATCCAGGGGTTTGTTTTTGGCTAGTTATTTCTTTCGTTGACTTTTAGAAAGGACAGACTGAGCCCTTATGGCCAAACCTGGTTCATGCAAATAGTCACCTAGAAACTGGTGAATGTTCTGAAAAAACATGCAGAAAAATCCCAATTTTGTCATATTTTGAACAGATACAAAAAATGACTGTTTCCTAACAATTGGATGAACTAGAATAAACATAGCAAGTAGCAAACAGTATGCCAGGTCATCAGACATACAGAAGGGAGAAAGGAAGAAAATATTAAAATATATATTTTGAAATCTTCCCGCTTTAGACATTCGTTAAAAATTTAAATAGGCTACATCTTGTGATATGTTTTTAATTCCTTCTGATTGGCAGTTGATTTGAAAGCGGATCATAAAACCTAATTGTGCTGCAATTAAAAAGAACTCAACAAATATTTACAAAAGCAAACAAAAATATTTGCATAAGTCAAATATATATTCATGTGGCAAATTTTGTCTTAGGCAGTAATCAAGTAAATCAAATATAATAGCAACATTGTATTCAAAATATGATTACATCATATTATATGTACAAGCAAGACATCATAAGCCTATTTTTAATATTTAAATGTCAAACAATAGCTGCTTTTACTCTAGAAGTCAACATGATAAGATTATCATTTTTGTGGCTTTCCTCTATAATCTGAATGATAATATTTTCTGAAAGCTGAATTTAATTTGTTTATGTTAATCAGAAACAGCAGTAGAATTCTATTACTACTTATACAGGGGGAAGCTATCAATGAAATCAGATGAAGCCCTCACGATTAAATTTGGAGTTATATTGACATCTAATTTAGATTTAGATTTAATATGCTAATATGTTACAGTATAATGGGGTAATATAAAGTTTCAGCATCATATTCCATTTATTTCACTAGCTCATATGACTTATAGATGACACTGGGAGATTTCTTCTAAAACAATTTACAAATAAAATAATCAAGGAGGTTACTTAACTTCTTAAATGAGACTAGACATGGAATAATGGTATATAGACTGCATATAATCAGTGTGATCTGTAGCAAGAGAACAGGTATGAAATAAACTTTAAACTCTTGTTTTGATCATTTTAAATTCATTTTAATATCATTGCTCTTGCAGTGGGTCTCCCTCTCAAAAAAATAATTTTTCACTATGGCTTCTTTGTGTTCGTTTTGTTGGGTCTTTTCACAATATAGAGATGGAAAATACCACTTGCCATAAAGATACTTCCTGTAAGTAGCAAATTCTCTCTTTTAATGGTCCTCATTGTAAAGAGACAATGCTTCCTATAACATAAAATGACAAAGCTTCTGTCACAGGGAGTTTGTTATCTGAATTTGATAATGCAACAAATAATGTAAAACTTGATATAGACATTAGCTGCTTGTAGTGAGCAGCTGAAGAAGGCGAAAAAAAATGTGAATATAGGAACTCTGAAGAATTTACATAATTGTTCACATTTAACTAAATCAGAAAGGAAAAACTTTTTGGATTGTTCCAATACACCAAAAAAATGTGTTTTAAGAACTGAAATTTTTCCTTGGAATGTAAGTTCTAAGATTAAGATCACTTTAGCTGGAGTCTTTCCTTTAGCTCCAACATAATTTTTCTTTTAGACTTTTGACACACTTCACTTTAAGAATGAAATTAATTAAATCTAATTTTAGACATTCAACTGCAATGCCTAAGCTGGAAATTTATGCATCTGAGGCCCTGTTCTAGTACTTACTGACTGTAAGTCTGATTTTAGGCAGGATGAATAGCCTACTGAAGTGCCTGCCTCTCTCTTTTCATTATAACCGGAGCCAATAACACCCATATTTCCTACTTAATTGAAGAGGATACCTGGACCTGCAATCAGGACTATGACTGCCTTTGTGACACCACAGATAAGGATAAATTTAGTCCAGTCATATTGTCAAGGGAAAGAGCAGAGAATAAGATTCATGGCATGGGATTATCATTCAGTGTGGGAGAAAAAATGGATAAATATAACTTTTCTGGTGTAAATGGTGCAGAAAAGTGAAAGAATCCACTATTGCTATAACCAAAGAGCAGTCTATTTAAAGGTGGGAAGGAATGTGTATCCTTTAATTACTCATGTACCAGAGTCTTTTTGTCTTTAGAGGTAATATATAGCTATGTCTTCTAAGTGTTATGGAGATAAACTGGTGATGGATTACAAGCATTTTTAGAGATGGAATTGTGTGAAGTATTGTCATAAATGCTATGTTACAGCCTTTAAATTTTACTTAATGTCTTGCCTTCATGCACTTTTATAATATGACAAAAAAAAATTGTACGTAACAGTTATTCAGAGCCATGTCTGTTATGTTGCTTATTTGTACTGTGAAATATCCTCTTTCCATTATTTTTCAATAATGCTCCTAAGGATATATCTATACCTGAAATGAAGTTCTGTTCAAGCTCTGTTTGAGCTGGACTATTGCTTCATTGAGAACATTGCTCAGTCCTGAAGTAATAAGGCTGTATTAGCACAATACAGCATCCAAATATTAGCTGAAACACAGCATCAAATCATTTTCTTTTTGTTCTAGAGCTAGTTCAGATAAGTCAGTGCTATTCTCCATGTGCAGCATATAAATGGTCTCAGCTTTTCTTTCCTCTACTGTGGGTATCAATATATTTCTATAATTTGGCTTCACCTATGTCTTCTTCTCATATCTGGAATGTTTAGATTTGTTTGGATCACTAAGGCTTGGATAACAGTGAGAAAATGCTTGTGTCATAAATACAGGAATGTGTGTTGACATAACAGTATAATAGTCATGCACAGCTTCTTCCTGTAAAATGTGGCAGTAACTGCAAGAGCTTAACTAGTCAACATAGTGACATAAAACCTAAAATTAAATTTCTAAGGGGGATAAGTGTAGCTGCTAGGTATTGACTTCTGCTTGGAGATCTGTCCTACTGCACACAGGACACACACCAGTGAAGGCCTATGTTACAGGGTTTGGTTGTGCCTCTTACCTTGGCATGGGAATGAGGCAGCCTCCTTCCGTGCCTGAGTTGTGGCAGGGGTCTCACTGCCATGTGTAATCGTCTTACCCTGGGGTTGCTGTCCTCAGCCTGCTGCAGGGTGGTGGACCTTTGTGGATGTGTCCCCATCAAGGAACTACTGCTGTTTATAAATTTTTAAGTTAAACATTCAGCAGCACGCATCAACAACCTTATTGGTCACATATCCCCAGTCTGTTTTACTTTCACCTTGTCTAAAGTCTATTAGCAATGATTGCCTGGGGGTAGCATTGCCTTCTGATCTCCTGCCTAAAATGCATTACCAGGGTGCAGTGTGGTTAACAGCTTATCTCTGATTCTTTCCAGTGCACATCTGAACCGTTACATGAGGGCACATGTAGTTCAGATCTCATCTAGCAGTGCTTTCAGTTAAGCCTCCCTCATGATAATTATCTGTGCTGCTTTGTCTTTTCAGCACATATCAGAATAACTGAATCAGTTGGATCTGGGCAGATACAGACCTTGTTTTACCTGAGCTGTGCTATTGAGTAGGTTTCATCCTATGACAAGGCTATTGACTTTTTAATGTATAAAATGTCTCAAATTGAAGATTAGATGCATTGACCTATAGATAACACAAAGGGTAATATGTGGTGCATTCCTGCTCTATTCCAGAAGCATCTTTTCTCTCTGTCTCATTTTAGCAAGGAACATGATGACTACAAGTGACAAATCCTTATCCTTAGATCCCAGTTCATCTCAGTTTGTCAGTTCACTAACTTTTGATTCTCCACTTCTGCTTTCCACTCCTGGGTAAGCAGCATACAGAACCCATTTATTCTGTCGTATCTGGATCAATTTTGATGTATTTAGAGAGCTTAGAGAAAAATAAAAGTTATATTTTGTATAATTAAGACAATTGATTCTGTCGGTCAGGGCAGGTGATACTACTGGGAAGCTGCACAGAACTACCTTCTCCTCATGCCTTCCTTCAAGCTTTGAAGTCTAGGTTTAGATACTATCCCTGAAGAACTTCATAAATGAATTATGTGCAGAGTAGACATCAAGATAAGTGAGAGGAAAATAAGGGATGTTTACCCTTAGATGTCTTGAGATATTTGGGAAAGGAAGATTAAGGTCTCAATAACAATCTGTGAAGGATAGTTTTGTCCTTACAGTCAAGCGACACCTTTGCTTGCACATTTTGTGAAATATTCCAAATATTATTAGTATGTGCTGTTGTCAAAACAAATGCTGGCAGAAAATTCGTTGCAATGAACAAAGTGAAATATACCACATGGCTGTCCATCTGCTTCCAGTTTTACAACTATAAATTGTAATCAGTGTTTTTCATTTATCATTTCATTTTCATTAGTGTTTGCTAAAACACATATTCATATACATATGAAATTGTAGCTACTTATGGAAATGTTATTTTTAAGATTTCAGGATGTAGGGAAAGTTAAGGAAAAAGTTTCTGCTCAGGTTCAGCCAATTTTATTATTAAAGTAATTTATTTTCTGTTCATCAACACTGCTTTGTCTCCTAAATATCTCAGAATCATATAAGAATTTAGACGACAGCACATTTTGCTGTGCAGTCCTTAGATGTGTTTACCTACTTTGGTGCTGATAGCACCTAATTGGGGTACTATACAACTGCTCATCTGCTGTGGAAGAAGAGGAACAACAAAAGAAAAAGACAACGAAGAAACGGAGAAAGAGTATTGGTTTCATTTGACAAAGTCGGGAAGTCAAGATTTGTCAATAAAGGAGACAAAAAAATGCTGAGCTAGTAAGCTGAATAAAAGATGCCAAAGGAGAAGGAAGAAACAAAACTATAGATAAGTATAAGAGAGAATACGCACAGCATAGGTGTTTACATTTGAGGTTGCATAACGGAAATGCATGATACTTAAAATATTTTAAACTACTTCAGTTCTGAGATGGAGATGCTGGACTGATGCTCTAGAACAGTTCCTGAGATGTCAGATTTTCCCCTGCATTCCACATGCTGGCATACAGCAAACCCCTCTTATAACTATGCTGTGACACAATCAGTAACAGAAGAGGGGTGGTAGAGAGCATGTTCAAAAAGTCTTTTGGTGCTTTAGGCACTGGTTCAGAAATCCTAACTACATGTGTATGTTCTTTTCCAGCAGAAACCCTGGAGTCAGAAATAAGGCGGTAGGGACAAGTAAATATCAGTGCTACTTTGTGTTGCCTCTCTCCGGTCAAGATGAATTACATATGTAGGGAATTGCTTGTCATACATCTGCCAAC
>JAVSBS010018576.1:52419-64025 GCA_033124195.1 Coracias cyanogaster | reverse complement strand
CACTGATTTTTGCTTCTGACTGCTTTTTCCAACCTTGTAGAGAAAAAAGTCCTACAGAATTAATTTATAGGGGATTTGCCTTGTTGCAAAAAGGACCATTTTCTTAAACTGTCAAAAGATTAAACATAATGTTTTAAGATCATGTTGAAGATACATGAGCAGCAGATTTTTGATGGGATAGTGACACAAGCTACTGATAGAGAACATGCTTTCTAATTCCCAAGGAGTGCATTTTGCCTTCCTACCTCTGATGAAGTAACAGCAGTTGAAATTAGTTTTGCTTACAGCTGAAGATACACCCCACAATGGAAGAGAGAATGTCCTTGCCTTAAAACATCTCCAGGCTTCATCCGTGTTGTTTGACCTCTAAGAGGCAAGACAGTTTATTTAAAAATACTTTCTGACCCTCAAATGGAATACCACATAGCTCCTCAAGTGCAGGCTGAGGATATTTCTATCTGAGCTTGAGATTTGCTTTTGATGGGTTTTAATTGTATGTATTGTTGATGTTCCTAAATTATATAGCTCAGTGAAGCATCCAAAAACAAATGTTCAGCCTCCATGGGGTATGGTAAAAGGCCTAAGGATAAGCTTTGATGTGGATATAAAGCCATGGTAGCTGCCAGGTCCTGAGTCATCTTCCAGTGGCACCCACATGATCAGAAAGAGAATATATACGCTTCTGCAGATTTTTGAGCCAGAACCTCAGCTGGTATAAATAAATTATGCTGCCTTTGCAATCAATGCAGCAGCACTGATTTATATCACCTCAAGATCTGGCCATTCAGATTTCAAGACTGAGAAGTTATACAGTCAAGATATTACACACTACACACTTTAAAAAGGAGATTTCCTTTTTGCCTGTTAATGACACATTAAAATTAAAATAAATTACACATTAAAAAGTAAGAATTCTTCCTTTTTAATGTGCAATTTGAAGCATCAACAGGAATTTGCAGCTCCTGAGTTCTTGCCATTATTCACTAGTCCCTATACTAGCTGAGATCATGTGAACAAGTGCCGTTAACACCTCACCTTAAGTGAGATATTGCTGCAATCCTACTTTGACTGGCTTGACAAGTCTGAGCAGGTATGCAGCACAGTGTCCAGGATGGGGGCTGGCAGTATGGGACATCCACTTATGGGTTGCAAAGAAGCTTAACTGGATCACCCCAGGAAGCAGAACAAGACTATCACAGATCTGTGGCCCATGCTGTATTCTTTTTGCTTTTCTCAGAAGTAATACATAATTTCCTAGCGACGTGCCATTTATATACATACTGGTGGGACCACACATAAAACAGCATTACTCACCAAAAGCTAAATGTGAGATCGAAGTGTGAGGGCCATGTATGTGAGCTGCTTGTTTAAACACATTCATTTTCATTCTTGTCTTTCAAGACAAGACTATCTTGTCTTTCAATTCTTCCCAAGCCTCCCTTCTGTATGAACTGAATTTCAAAACAAAAAACGATTCCAGATGTCTTAAGTATATTTTCCCAAGCCTAAAATTTAAACAAGTTACAGCAATACTCACCTTCATATAGTTTTTGATCATTAGAATATAAATTCTCACTGACAGCAGCAGAGATCACAGGGACCTTTCCTGGTTTCCAAAGCCAGCTTTTACTAATTTGGATCCCATTCCAGATCCATGCTGTGTTTTAAGGAGAATCATTCATTTGATGATCCCTAGTACAGCTGCCCACCACATGTACAGCAGCAGCGCTAGTACTTCTTAATTTCCCCTCACTTTCAGCTTCAGCACTGGAACCCATTACAGAGCTGGCATCTCACAAGTGCTGTGTTACTTTGCCCCTTGCCTCAAAAAAATGATCTGTAATAATAGGGTGGCTATTAATACTAATATCTAACTAATATCAGGAATGCGCAGAGAGCTGACAGCAAGTAGGATGCCAGCCCTGAAAGATGACCACTCAATTTCTCACTCTGAACAGACTCTGGCAAATAGTATCATTCCCATGTCCTAGGTCCACATCTGTAAAATGAGATACTATTTTTTGGCTTCCACGCATAATAAGTATAATCAAACAAATTGGTGATCAGATATTGCAATAACCAAGAGTTTGTAATTACCTGGGATAAGGGATGTAAAATCCCTCTGGATCATAATCATTGAGTCACCTCCTCGCTCCTGGGGGTAATAGAGGTAATCCAGCTCATGTTGGATGAAATTAACTCCAAAGGTCTCTTCCAACTCAAATTACTCCTGTGATTCAGTTCTACTGCTACATCCATGTAAATACATCCTCTTGGAGCACTGGAGACCATGGTGCACATCCCTGTAGTATCACTGCAGGAGACAGGACAGACCAACTAAGTCATGATGGACTGAACTGATTCAGGGTAGCTCAACATCTGCACCAAAAGTACTTGAGTACTTGTGGCTCCAAGCTGATCCTAGAAACAGTGTAAGTGCCTTTATGCAGCACGGTGCCTCCATGGAGCCCATTGATGGCACAGTTTATCTCCAGATGAACCATCTAGAGTTAATAAAAGTTTACCATATTGGGAAATCTTCTTTCTAGTTCACATGTACCTGCCATGCCGTCTTAAATTGCCACTGAATCAACGTTTCAGTCCTTCTTGCCCAGCTTTTATACGAAATAGTGAAACTGAGCCTTGTAGTTCCTACTGACTCTGTGTATTTTGCAGTTCTCACAAAGTAATGAAGTGCGGGTTTTGCAAGATTATTTCAAAATAAAGTCTGATCAAGGCAGTTTAATGGAATGTGTCACGTCAGACACAGAGACCTGCTTTCTCAGGGTCTCAGAAGTAGCTATACAGCATCATACCAACAGAGCAGTGCTTCCATCTCGTAGCACAGCCCAACCAATCTTCTGGGGGGTGTTTGATAGATAAATGAGAAATATAAGACATTAATTTACATATAAAGGTCTACACTTCTACCAGGGAGGGGAAAAAAATAATTAAAGTCTTTTATGTGGTAGATCATGACATAGACTTCGCTCAACAAGTCTTACACATTTCTATTTGTTTTATAGCTTCTGGGGTCCTGGCCAAGCTTCCACTTTCACATACACAACTGCAGTTGTAACTGTGACCCCTTTGTTTGTGAACTGTTTTTTTAACTCCTATATAAAAGTCTGTGAATGCATATACAATACTCAGTAAAGCAGATGATGTTTTCAGAGATCACTGCTGCCTCCTGTTGTGAGACATTATTGCATGTGGCCACAGTAAAAATTGTAGTGCCCCAAGGCCTGGAGGGCTTTCTCAAATGTGCTGTGGGGGAGAACAGACACTGCCCATGCATGAGGAGCTGCACATGCACTGCCCCATGGCTTGTTATTTCCTTGGGGAAAAGCCAGATCCCTGGGACAGAAACAGAGTCACGCCTGCAGGTAATGAACTGGGTCTCAACTTTGTGGTGTGTTTCAGATGTCCATACTGAAAACAACAAGATTTGATTCTCAGCAGTTAGATATATATTCTGCTTGACTCAAAACACTTCACAAAGAAGCAGGTAATAGGTCCCAAGCAGTTTTTGAAGTATAGCCTCTTGTAATTACGGACAGAAAGCTGGATGGGATCCCGACACACCTCACTCATGGGGCTGCAGTCTGAAACTTGGGCATGTGTGGGTTGCCCTGTGTCCCAAGCATTGTTCCTACAAACCAAGGCCTCTGTATCATAAAAGAAGATGAAAAATGAAAAAATCCCAGCTATTTTCTAAAAATAGAGAAGTTGAAATGGGAGACAGGGAGAAAAAGTGCTTGGATGGCTTGGCAGAGAGGGAAGAGATCTAGCATGGTAGATCTCACAGGCTCAGCCTTGTGTGGCTGAGCAGGAGACAGTGCAGGGGAGTTCAGCATCAACTCACGTAAATAAGCCCTAGGTATGAGGCTTGAGCTCACTGCAGAGAAAATATCTTTTGGTGTCTGAAGAGAAATACTTGCACTTATACTAGTTTTAAAGCAACAGCTTTCAAGCATGAATTTTAATTTGTGAAAAAAAAATAAATAATGCCAATATTTCAAAATTCAAGATATACACATATGGTTTGATAGTGCCTTGTATTTCAAAAATGTTAGTGGAGAAAGGGGAAAACAGCTGAAAGAGCTGAAGAGTAAAAATTAATTTATTGCAGACTTTAAGTTTCAGTATTTGACAAATGAAGTGGATTTAGACGGAAACTAAATTGAAACCGAGACTTCACTCATTCAACACAATATATCACTGCTACTAGTCAGCTACAACTGAGAGACAATTTAATTACCTATAAACAACTTTGAAGTTCTACATATGTTTTAGTATCTTAATAAAGTTGAAAAAAAATAAAAAGAAAAAAACAAAAGCTGAATCCAAGACTGAGGTTCAAGAAAAACCTTGATAATAAAATACACATATAAAATGTGTAAAGGATTTTTCAAATCCACTGTCACACTAGGGGAATAACACACTAGACAAAAGAGATAATTTGATCATTCTTCATTAAAAGCTATTATTTTCCTTCAGCTAGAAATGCCTATTAAAAGTTTTGAGGGCTTTTTTCTTAATCTTTATGTTTCATAAAACTAAGAATATTGCATTTACAATATTTTAAACTTTTATTTTAGACTGTAAGTTTGTTTCTCTTTTTTCCTCTTTTGCAACTGAACACAACAGAATGAACAAGGACTTCAATTTTCTTTCTCTCTTATCTCATTGCTTACTCCCTTTATTATGCCTAAACTACGGCGTTTTTTTCATCCTCTCCATAAAACCTCTGTCCCCATGTCTGGGAATTAAATGACTATGTTTAAAGTAATTTTTTTATTCTTGTAAATATAATTTTGCAATAGAGCAGGGAACTTCTTTTTTTTTAATGAAACTTTACATTTAACTATTTTAAGCTACATCATTATCTTGCTTTCATACTTGTCTCACTATTTGTTCTACCAAGGACTTGTTCCAAAAACTATGCTTGTTTTTATGAAGTTTAATAACTTTAAGTAGACCAAAGGAAAGAGAGAGAAAAAAAAAGGTAAACAGAACTTCTGAAGGATAAAAAAGGATATCCGAAAAACTCTCATTTTGCTTGCAGGCGATTCATTGCATTTATGATGTCTGAAATGCTAAACTTCAGTCTGGGTTTACATTTTCTGGCTGAGATACAGAGCTTCTCAGAAAATCAAAGTTTGAAGCAGAAAGTCAGCAGCAACCGTATCTGGAACACAAGGAACCTCAGCAGAGGGGACAAAGCTGAGAGCACTACCACTTGGGAGCTGTGAACTGAAATAGAGAAGCTTGTCATCTTAGTTTTATATTTAAAATATGTGAACAAAATAAAAGCTGAAAACACGCATTGTGTTTTCATTTTGCTGTGCTCGCACTAGCAGCATTGCTCACATGCTCTACCAGTACAGAGCATGACATGCCACAGTTTCTGCACTCTGATCGCTCACTCTTATGTTACTACTCAAGTATGCACTCAGAAAAGAGCCAGCAGATATAGCAGATTTATTCTAGTTGTCAAGGTTAAGGACTCCTTTTTTTTTTTCAATTCAGCTGAGAGGGAAGTCTTTCCTCATAACACTAGACAGGCTTTCTGCTTCGCAGTCTACTGTCAGTGTGCACCACTGATGAAAAGAACACAGGAGAGTATTTTTAAAGGAAATTATTTATCAATCTAAAGCACCGGTGAGTTATGTGCTGTCTCCAGTGCCAAAGTTACGGGGCTTTCAGCAAAGCACAATATCTGCAAGCACTGCAATTCGGAGACTCCAGCTGCTGCAAGTTCTTGCAAGCCATGTAAGTAAAGGGTTTTATTTCACCAAAGTGAACTTCAAATATTCTCTTTCCTCATAAAACTCTGAGATAACCTAAACTTGAGATGGATTTCCTAATATTAATAATGTTCTTATCTTGCTGTTACATTAAATAATGCATGTGTGTCTGAACAATAAATAAGTAACTTACCTTTCTCAAAACGTTTCGCTTGTGAGTAGTGAAAGGAGCAGAATCTGAGCATGGCGTGGGCAGGCTCTGCTTTTCTGATCGCTGACCATTTCTGTTCTCTGTGATCAGCACAGAGAACTCTCTGATTTCTTCTATTTGTTGTTGCTCTGATTTCAAGGACAATGGGAAGCTGGCAGGAAAATGCAGAACCTGTGCAAAGAAAAATGAAGAAGAGAAGGGTAGCTTATAAAGTGGCATCAGTGAACACAAAAGCAGTGTGTAACTCCCACGTTGAACTTGTGGTCTTGTGGGATTTTATATGCTTTATAGTAAGGTTTAAGAGGTCATAGATTATGTAACTAAGAGGAATGTGAAAGGACAGGAGAAACATTTTGATTGCTTTATAAAATATATCTTGATGTTCATGGTCATATATAAATTAATCATTTTCTGCATGATTATTTGGAGTTTACTGAAGGTAATGAAATACTTCCTTGTTCTCTATGCAGTTCACGTACATGTTGGCATCAATAGGCCTGGAAGACAGGTGTTGAAATCCCAAATTTCTCTTATTTTCTGTGAGGCACTCCCTGCACTCTTGACAGCTGCCCACTTGCAGACAGAGTGATAAGTGAACGGAAACTTGCTGTTGTGTCAGGAAGCTTGACAAGCTCCACTGGTATAGGTGATATTAACCTGAGAAACAAATTTCATGGGCTCGGGATTCCCATTCTCTTCCTCTCCAGGGAGTCACTAGACCCTTTGCACTCCTCACAGCCTTCCCAAATGCACTCTGACTCTCCCTCTGACTTCGCACCTTCTATTTGGCTCACACTTTTCCCCAGTTCCAAATAACTTTTGGTCCTTCCTTCCAGACCCACGTCTGAAAGGTGCAAACTCTGCCTTCCAGCCCTCATAGCGGAAATCTGACCCATACCCACAGTGCAATACCAACTTTATTAGTTGCAGATACACCACTGCAATTGCATCTTGCATCAGGTGCTCAGAGGAACACAGACACTGCCACAAAAGGCTTATTACCTCTCCTGGCCCTCCTGTTGACCTTCACTTCCACGGCAACACAAGATCCCCTTGGGGAAAGGAACACTGTCCATTAAGGGAGATGCCCATGGTTCATTGAAGTCGATGGAAGGCCCTCCTTGACTTCAGCCAGGCAGTCAGATCTGGGTGCCAAAATAGCAAGGAAATTAATAGGCATGCAGGGTTGTGGATCCACAGTGTGCTGCTCCCAGTGAAGCTGGGGTGTTACCTCCCTGAGCAAGAATGGAGAAAGGCCCCATCAGAAGAAGTGTGCAGGGTGGTAACGATCACATTTTGAAGGTGCATTGGCACGAGCGAGTCAGAGGTGTAGGGGATCAGTGCGAAAGCCAGACTCCTCTGCTTGTGGAGGAAGAAGAAATTGCTTTTCAAGAGTGTTTGAAGAATGACAAAAAGTTTAAATTTCTGTACAGAGATGGGTAAGAGCTGAGGTTTTTTGTTGGTTTGTTGGGTTTTTTTTTTGCAACTCAACTCTCACGTATCTAGCTGGTGTAACTGCACTCTGGGGAGAAAACAGCAGTTTGTTATATTTTTGGAATTTATGTATATTCATGTGTTCCATTAGTCTCTTGGCAAATGTATCTTTTGAGCTCTAAAGCTTTCTGAACCTTTCATATAGTCCTTTGCTTTGAAGCAACAGATGTCTGTGATAAGTAGATGGTTATGGTTTTGAATTTGAACATCTTTAAATACTTTGTTGCATATATTTTATGGGGAGGAATGTACTCTGTCTTACTATGCAAAACTGATGCATTAAATGAAAAGTATCCATGTCCGGATGCTTGGTGTCACTTCCTAGTTTGCAAACCAATAAACCACATGTTTTTCAGTATTATATGTTGTGACATATTTTCACCCCATTACTCAACTTGTCTTTTCAAGTTACAAACCAACTGTGAAATGCACTAGTCTGACATGAGCTAAGTCAAAGCAAACAAGTAACAAAAAAGAGTCAAAGGAGCTGCCTTGGTTGTGAATTTCATTCTCAATCTAATGTATACTGTGAGCAGGTTGAAATCTTCCGCTTGCAGAATTTCTCAGAGGAAATAATGCAGTGCCTATGGAAATAACTGAGAAAAAAATCTTTTGATCTTTATTATTCTAAAATTTCATTTTTCAGGAGGTACAGCTATGAAGTTTGATGAGTGGGGAATCTAAGAACATAAGATCTTAGACAAGGAATAAATTTGGGAACACAAATGGAAAGAACAAATCTCAAAGACAACTCTTACTTTCTTTCAAGGAAAAGAACTCAGATAAACAGATTTCATCCAAATGTTTTGCAATTGGATATTCATTTACTAAAAATTATAGTTCTTTTCTCCATCTCCTCCTGACTTTCAGACCTAAGAGTTTGTTTTTTAAAGAAATCTCTTGAGACAGCCTGTGATGTGAACTGTTTAAACTTGAATTAGTTAGTCTTAAAAGTGGATTATTGCACAGATTGTTGGAGGCTTTGTTAATTATAATGACATAAGATACGTTAGTACGTGGACTCAGTGCTTACACAAGGCACCAGCCTTGAAAGAAGAGAAAAGCCTTGAAAGATTGAAAGAAGATAAATGCTTCATTTCAACCAAGCTTTGGAGTTTTTGCCTCCATCTTTGAGAAGGAACAGGGTTGTTGAAGGGTTTGTGGTGCTGGAGGGGTGCTAGGATAACTCAGTGGTGATGCAGGATATGCTCTTTACCTCCCTTTTTTACTCCCCCTCTATTTCTTCTGGGATCCTTTTGCTTTCTCACTTCCTCAGGACACAGTAGCCTCTATGACAGACTGTCCCAGACTACAGATTTTTCTCTTTTTGCACCTCAAGTCAGCCTCTCTCTACTTTACAGCACCACAGCTGGTGTTCAGCCTTGCTGGAGAAGAGTGAGCTTGGGACGGAGAAAGGGCCTGCTGGGGCTGGCATGCCCCAGCGTATCTCATGGGCCAAACTGCCCATGGTTTGGGTTTCAGTGGCTAATCTCCATCTCTGCAGGTAAAAGCAAAGTAGCCCACATGTAAGCAAAGAATGAAGGCTGCTGACCCTTGTAGTCTGTTGGCCAAGGCTGCTTTAATTACTGCCTTGACTAGCTATGCATTTCCTAGTTTCCTCACCCAGATGCCTTCTGGGACTGGTCATTAACCAAAACAGTGGACCAACAGAACCATTAATCTAAACAAAGAGAGCAGTTCCTTCAGTTCCACCTCAAAAGTTCACCTCTTCAGTTCCACCTCTGTATCCAACACTGTAGCATTTAAAAGAAGAGAAAGAAAAGGGGAAAAAAGGAAATTGTGGAAGTGTTCTATTTTATAGACTATTATTTGACAATATGAGGTTTAGAAATCTACATACAAATGAGAAAGAGTTGTGAAAACTTCTGATTGATGGGCTGTCATTCTTTTTGACAATTCTAATTGCTTAAAGGCTGAAAATGTTCAAATACTTCCAAAACTGCAGGCGGTACTCTGCTGCCTGACAGCAACGTAACTCAGAGAAAGGCTCTCCTGAATAAATCCTTCCAGTGATATGAAGACACTAAATTCTGATGCATGGCAGACTTCTCTTGTATCTATCTCCAGATGTCTCTCTCTATGGAGCCCTAATATCCATTACTGCTCTGGTGCACAATACCACCTCTTGGGCTTACAGATGTGAGGCCTGAGGCAAGGCTCAATGACAGTTGAATGGGGATCATACTAGAAGTCTGTGGAGACACAGAAAACCGAAGGTAGTTTTCCTCAGTTCTGGAAATATGTGTCCATCCATGGCCATCCATAAATAATCATGTTCTTTGTAAAGAAGGGAAGAAAACAGCTTTTAATCCTTGCTGTGCCGCTGCGTGCCTATAGTCTTCCCATAGGGTTAGAAGCAGAAACAAACCCTCCAAACCTGCCAGAAAGCTCTCAACCTAAATGTCGTACAAGACAATCAGCAAAACTGTGAAGGACTGTAAGGAGTAAGAAGACATCCAGAGGTGACTAGTATAGAGTTACCATTACTGTGGTTCCTGTAATGGAAAAGCTCTTGGCAGGCAAGGAAGCAGTGCAGTGGCATACCAGTTTGCAGATGGAAAGCTAGTCTGGAAGCTGCTGTAAGCAAGCTGCTGCAGTGGAGGGTTGTAATGGGAACACAGCCTTTTTGCCTGTAGGAAAATGAACCTGCTGGAAGAGGTATTGTCATCCTTAGTTATCCATATCCATTTGCTAATGCAACCTACCTTTCAGTAACTGCCCATTTCTGAAGTTCAGAGAAGTAACTTACATACTGGATAACTTAAATATAGTTGGGGGAGCAAAGGGGGGAAATCTGCTTGTGTTCCTATTCCAGAGGAAATTATTTTTGTTAAATTTTTACGGTTCCCTCTGTGGCCTTGTTGATGTTTTCTGAAATTGGCAGTTACATTCAAGTGATATCTGCACTCAGCTTTTTCTAAAATAATGGTGAAGCAGACTACATAGTAATTAAAATTATTCTTTCTCTGAACTTCATCTCCCTTTGGGTTCATCAGCTGATGCTCTACAAGTAGTTTCTGCCTTGAGGGGCTTTTGATAGATAGTTCACTGAGACAGCTCAGTATCTCAGCTACCTTGTCCCTGCGAGGTCCTTGGTAACACTGAGAGAAAATTCAGTGTTCACTGCAAATTGACTTTGGCAGTTATCAGTAGTTCAGATTCTTTGAGGCTCTGAAAGTCTTTGGTGGAGTAAGTGGGAAAAGGTGACAGTGCAGGGAGTAAAAATAAAGCTTTGGGATTAGTTTGGGGTTTTCATGGCAATGGGGAGCATCACATGGTTGCAACAGCAAAGGCAGTGCCAGCACACCCCGATCACTGCCTCAGTGCGTGAACAACCTCCCATCTACCTGCACAGTGTCACTGGCATGTTCCCTGAATCTCCTCTCTCAGAGGAAAAAAAACCTAGACTAGGGAATCCTGGAGGATTACAAAAAACCTTCAAGGTTCAAGAAGAGCAACAACAGAAGTATTTGACCATCCCAAATGGGCAGAATAATTCCCAGTCACAAATGTGAAGATTTTGACACTATGTGACCATGATGGGTTGACAATACCATGGCTGCTGTGTTCTGCCCCTTAAAGAAATGCTCTGTATTCTTGGCCATTCCTTGTTCAGGAAGGAAAATGTTCAGATTCCCTAGTCAGATTGAGCACCAACAGTAAGGATCCATATAAACTGACAATTAAGCTATTTTATCATTATAATTATTGACAGACAGCACATACTCCTTATTTTTGTAATCTACAAACAGAGAGTAATCCTTTTATCTATATCTGCTTTTTAAAATTGTATAAATTCCCATAGCTCAGGTGGGAATCAGAGGAAAAAAACTTTTGGAGGTTCCTGCTAGAATTAAAGTAGTCAAAGCCAAGAAGAAGAGAGATAAATGTGGGGAGAGACATAAACACATGTGGGGTTTGTCAGATGACTTAAATACATTGGTTTTTAAGTACAGGCATGGACTTAGCACATGAAGGAAAGAGTCATCCTCATGTTCATCTTCCCAGTTGAAGAGAATGATAGCTTCAGGCAGGCAGCATGCAGAGATGCTTGGACGAAGGTGTTGCCAAAGACCATTATGATAGTGCATCTACGCTGTGAATATTGCACTTGAAATTAGCCAGCAACA
>JAVSBS010018576.1:37919-51674 GCA_033124195.1 Coracias cyanogaster | reverse complement strand
TTATGGCAGACAGAGCAACGTGTGGGTCTTTTGACATCCTTGTCCCCCTCAGTGTAGCTCTTTCTCACTCTGTTTTTTTCCCATAGAAACAGTTAAAAGAAAATTCTCCAGCACCTCCTCACTAACAGGGAAAATTTCAGTGTAGGATTATATAAACTGTATTTTGCTAACATTTAAGGAACTTGTGATGACACTTCTGTGGTCAGGGCTGTTTGCATATTTGTTCATATTGATTTCACTATAATGCTAGCTTGTTGCCCGTCATTGTAATGACGTCTTAAGATTTTCCCTGTTGGACCGAGGTGATGTTTTCCAGATTATGTGTGTATTTTTCCTTAAACTGACAGTGTGTTCATTGCATGTTGCAGCACTGTATCATTTTGCTACATCTTTGAGGGCTCAGCTTTCATGCAGGTGTCTAATGCTGTTCTTGAAGTTCATGCTCAAATGCAGACAGGATAGTTGGCTAATTTCTGCTTCAGATGGCTTCTACCATCTTTTCTTCATTGCTGCCAGTGTTTTCTCTTGCTTCCCTGGGGACACCAGATGCATCTAATGATGAGTCAGTTCCAGCTTCCAAGCTGAAACAGATCATGGACAGCAGCCATGTGTTGTTCAGATGCTTACATGGGAGGGAAAGATCTTTTTCCTTTTTCTCTTGCTGAACCAATTCACTCCATAAGAACTTGTTTTAGATCAAATTGGCATTGCTTCTAGCTAACTCAAATATTTTTTAACTTTCTCCTTAATTCCAAGATTTTACTATATCCTCAAAAAGGAAAGTTGTCTTAAAAGAAAACTGGTGCCTGAGACAGTGTACCTTGCTCCCAGCTTAAATGACAAGACAGAAAAGTGCTTAAATCTAAAAGTCACAGGCTGTAGCTGGTGAAAAATAAGACAGCAGGCCAGAGACATGTTTCTCCCCACTGTTGTATAAGTAGATAAAAGGTATAATGTACTGCAACATCACAGCAGGTCTCCCAAATTGAAAACAAGGGGGAATAAAAGACTACCGTAACTTGGCTCTTAAATCCCTGAATGTGTTGTCTGTGTTGATTAGTTACTTTGATTTGTGCTTCCCTGCACAGCTCATTTTTCCCTTTAATAAGGGTTCGGCTTGTAAATTGTCACTTGGATTGATAGTATTTGCACCAAATAGTGTAATTAGGCTGCAGGGATGGAATATATTACATTGTTTGTTTTCTATTATGTTTATTCCAGATGGTTTTTGTCACTGACTCTTTTTCTGAGCTGGGCTGTTAATAAACATAGGATAAATCTAATGAATAAATTTGCTGTGCTTGGTATAGATCTGTGGGGGTGGCTGAGATGGGGTTATGCCACTAAGTAATAGGCTCTCATTGAAACTATGAAAGTGTTAATTCTCACTCATATATGAGGGAAACAGAGCCCATGGATAGTGAGGGGTTGAAGAAGATATTTATGTGGGTTTTTTTCCTTTAAAAGACAGCTGTTTAAATATTAAACTGAGGTTATTATGAGTTCATAGTAGTGGTGCTTTACCGCTTCTCTGGACAAGGGAAAAGTTTTACGGTAAAGCTACAGAGTGGGTACTTGGATTCAAGCCTTTCATTGCTGGAAAGCTCTTCTATGCCCTTGAGCAAGCTGTTTCAGTCTTTGTCTCAGTCCCTGAACAATTTTTTTCTTCTGCATTTTAACTGTCTTGTCTCTTCAAATAGAAGTTATTCAAAGTCCCTGCCTAGGCTGAAGATTCAAAAATAATTTTAAATGAGAACCAGAACGTTTTGGAGAAAAGAACCCCACATGGGATGGAGATGCAATATGGAAGTCTACATGGAACCAGGACTTGTCTTAATCTGCTCATTAGCCAAAGTGCTGTTGACTGGAAAAGAACAAAAGCTGTGACAGCAGACCTTGGAAAAGTCATATATCTTAAGGAGTTTTCCAGTATTGGCCTCTTTGATTTTTCCATTAGAAAGGTACATAAGAAAACCCAGGATGAAACACAGCATGGTCTATCCTCCCATCTTTCAAAAGTTTTAAAAGCTGCATTAGAAGAGGTGACCGTGGGTGCTCAGTAGTAGGATCTTAGAGTCTTGGTTAAAGAGCATATTTTTTAGAAGATCAGCTATGAGCAGGCTATAGCAAGCAAATTATCTTCTACTAATGTTTCCCACGTTCTCTGAATTCTTCCAGGAAGCACCTAAGTTGGCAGCTGTCTGCAGTGCTGCCTTTTGTCAGTATGAGTGGTTTCTCGTGTTTCTGTTAACTTCTTAGCTCTGCTTTGAGCAACAAAAAACAGTGTCTCTGCCTCATAAAAGTAAGGTAAAGCAACACTTGCCCAAGTGAAAAAACAAGCTATGAACACAAGAGTGTTAATCTGCCAAGGTTTTGAAGAAATTGTCCATTTGGGCTCACATGGGCCCACTAGCAGCAGGATGGGGAGCCAAGTTGGCGCTGTGAGCTGAGTGGCAGCAGGTCTCAGTCATGGTGGATTTGAGCACCTTGCCCTCTGCCAGCATGGTTGCAATCCCCTCCTGCCCTCACTTATTGCAGTCGTGCCACCGGTTTGGAGAGGAGGAAGGAACAGCATTCACCCTTATGAAATGGCAGAGCATCTTTCTCTCTGTGTTGTTTCCAGACGCTTCCTGGAACTGGTAGTGAAGGATCTTCCTCTTCAGCCTGGCATTACTTTTAAACCAGGGAGCCAGGCTCACAAAGAGAAGATAATGGTTGGCAGTAGCAACAAGACCATATATTACCTACTATACCATGCACGTCTTACGTGTCCCTTTCAGAGCTATGCCAGCTAAGCTGCAGCTGCAGAAATAAAACTGAACAGTTCTATTGGCTGGCACTTTTGAAGATTTCTTGGAACAGGAGTAACCAAGTAAGGGGAAGAAGAAAGATGTCTGGGAGCAATAATTCAAGAAGCTCCCAAAGGAATGGTGAGCTGAGAAAGGCAGGGAGGGCACAGCTGCTTTGGTCACTGAGGTATAAGGAAAACAAGGATACAGCCCATACCCGTGGCACTGGATGTCCTGCTTGGCCAGGCTGCAAGGCATGAAAGTGTTAACCCTTCTGGAATCAGTACAGGACATTCCAGTGCTTGAATTCACGCAGTAAAAATAAACCTCATGCAAGGCATGTGGACAGTGGGATTTATGCTCTGCTTTTTGATTCAACCATTTAGGAATGCAAAGCCCATTTACCAGGTCTGGGCTTTAACAGTGCCTTTGCTTTGCCATTGCTGGACTGTCACTGAAGGTGGAGCAGATCCACAGTAACGAAGTTACAAAGGTCCATGTCTGTCGGCAGCTGCTTGGTTGAGCCATTTCTGTAGGGCCTGATTCACCTCTGAACTGGGATCTAGCATCATTTGTTGAAGACTGAGGACAAAATGCTTTCCCTCCTGTGTGTCTTACCCACCACACTCTTCCTAGGCACCACTGCACGTCGACCTACATGGCATGCAATGGTGAGTCTGCCCCACTGAGGCTGAACATTTGCTGGGAAATAAGATAAATGAACAGTCTGTACATCAAATTCCTGCATGTTTAGTTGGTGGGGCAGAAGGTGAGTTTAGCTGTCCCCAGCCAGCTCACTCTCCGTAGTGTCAGACTAAAACACAGCAAGGCGCAAGTAGGACAACAGCACTCCCCCATCTGCTCTGGGTTTTTATCCTGTATTGGCCAAGATATGACCTGGCCTTTGTATTTTTGAACAATAATCCCTGCTTCTGTCACTTAAATCTTTTTTTTTACCCCGGTTCCCAGCACTTGGAGGCCTCCAGTGGGAGTTTCTGCTTATTTCACATCCTTCTCTATCACACTCCTTACTTCCCAGCTGAACCATGATCAGACTCTTGTGTCACTTCCCCCATCCCCAGGTATTCCTTTGGTTGGCACGTGGCTCTCAATTTAACAGTTGTGCTTCCCCTGATCCCCAGACCCACTAGCTTGATTTTTCTTCAAATACAAGGCTGGCAGTACTGTGGAATTCTCATACTGGGAGGTGGTCTGAGAAGAAGGCACATGGGAAAAAACACTGTGTTATTTTTCGTTCTATTAACAAGTAGAGAACATGCACTCAGCATGATATTCTTGGATTTATTTATTAGTTCCTATACAAGAGAGTGGAGGAGAGAGTGAAGGAACATTGGACTGATTTTTATTTGGTTACTCATTGGAAAACTGGAAATAACTACGATGTAGTTCAATGAATTACTCTGGATTTACACCAGTGCCAGTGAGAACATAATTTAGTTCACTGATTTTACATCACATCCCAGTGGACATGGACAGTATACACAGTGTGTTAAAACCTATCTGAATGCTTTTAAGAGTCCAATAATAATAGTATTTACCAAGGATTATTTAAAAATGCATTTTCTTCCTTCACTACTTCCATCCTCTCGCTTTTGGTCTTCTGCTGTTGTCACTATAGTTGCTGAGGACCTTGGCCATACAAAGGAGCAGCAATTGCGAAGTCTTAATGAATTTTGTGAAGTATTTGGCACTTCTCATTTTATTTGTCATAGTATTTTGTTGTCAGCTTAGATTTTCTTAGTCTTGTGTTTTTAGATCCAGAAGGTACTAACTTTGGAAACTGTTATTTCATGTAGAGATCTGAAAGAAAACTAATACATAACATCCAACAATTATGTCATGAACCAAAATACATCTCCTTTATGGAAAGGATATCTGCAAAATTTTAGCCTGTTATTAAAAATGTTGGTAATCATTATTCTATCTCTGCATTGACCTTGTTAATAACATTCAGGTATTTAACAACGGCTAATGAAAACTGTTTTACTTAACATCAGTTGCATAGCAACTTTTGTAGCAAACTCAAAGAGAAAAATTTTCTAGGTCTATTATTAGGCTCTAAACAATTCTACTCATGCCATTAAAGATGCTTCAGAAAATACTGCACATCTGATCCAAGTCAGCTTCTCTGCTTATATCTTGCATAATCCTCTAAACAGGCCTGACTTGGTTCACATCACTACTCCCACATAGTGGTGTGCTTGCAACACATGCAATGTGCTTGAAGCCGACAACCTTTTCACAAAAAAAAAAAAAAAAAAAAAGGAGAGAAAAAATACCTGTGCTTCCAGTCAGAGGAGTAGAAAGAAGAATGACTTAAGACCAGGAATTCTCACAGAGCTGGAGGGGACAGGAGATGTGCCTTGCACTGAAAATTTCTTGAGCCTTCTCAATTTATTTTCATCTCCATAGCATGCTAATGTTAGCTTCAGAGTGTAGCATGCTGCCAGAGCAACTATTACACTGAATACTAGATGCTAAAAAAGCTTCTTAAAATAATTCTAGATAAGGTATTGTGCATGTTCTACATGGGGAAAATAAGTGAATTCCCTGAGCAGTAAGAATAAGGGAATCTTTTCAGTCTACTATCTATTATTTGTCAAATGCTTGTATTTCTTCCCTTTCATTTAATTCTTCAGCTTACAAACTCAGCTTATTCATTTTTTTTTGAAACTAAAATAATCTCAGATTTGCTAATGCTTTATTATGGTTTGAGATTCATGCTGATCCATTTAGAGGAGTAACAACATACCAAGATTTCAGTATCTAGGAAAAAAATAGCATCAGAAGGCTATTTGGAAGAAAATTATGTTAAGGGCTAAAAGTTAGTATGGTTGCTGGGCATGTTACTATATTTCCTATACAAAGGGTTTGTTTTCAGGATCATGAAATGCTTCCTGCAAGTTGCCATGACGGCCAACTGTGCCTCACACAGTCTCTGGCCAGGAGGAGAGCGCTGTACTTGCTTCATGAATGTGGGTAAGCCCTGGCTATGAAGGAGGACAAGTTGTGGGTCCCAAAGGATTATGATCACAGTTCTAGTATCCAAAGCTGGAACCCACAAGACTTTTTTCCACAGCAGCATATTCAGCACTAGGGATAACTAAACGGCAGCACAACCACATCAGCCTGCCTCACAGCTCTCTCCTGGAGGGACAGTGCAATAGCCCTCAGGGCAGCACCAATCTGTTCTTGCTCATTGTCTTCCTCCTGCCTCATCTCCTCTAGCACAGCAAGCTCCTACAGAAGACTCAAGGGCCTTCTCACCACTCACGTCATGTACAAATGCTGCAGGTTTACAAGTTTTACAGCACATGCTGGGTCTATTCATTCTGCGCATACACAGCAGGCACATAACTATAGGGTATGGGTGCTGCTATACAGCCTCTCCGTTATGGAGGGCATCACAGCCTTATCAGAACAAGGAAACAAGTCAATAAAATATCTCATTGAATTAATGGATGTTCCTGAGGCTGCGCAGTGCTTGCTGTCACCTGGCCACGGTATGGCTTCAGAGAGAGTTGCTGAACTTTAACTCAACCTTTGTATAAACCATTTTCTACAGATCTTCTATCTACTGCATTAGCTCTTTCACAGGCTGCCAAGATCACTTTATTTACTGTTTAAAGTCTTAAATGGAAATTGAAAAGTCTCCAACATCATCTCTAAAATGTGCAGTGGGGACAAGCAGGAAAACTATATTTATCGCTGGAAAAACAAAGCTGATACTCTTGTGAGTGGTTAGAAATCAGTTTGGCATTGCAGTTACAGCACTTTAGTGCCTTATTTTTGTTGTGAAAATTGTTTTTCTCTGTTTTCTTCAAGGCCAATCAGTAATCATTTGTTTTGTTGGGTGTGTTTTGGTCTGACAGTTTTCATGCCTCTCTCATTCACAGTCTGATTCCTCAGTTTACTAAAGTACAGCTGATAAAGCTCAGTTTCAGATAAACCAAAAATTACATTTATGCCATAAATACCCTCTGCGGATATGGGAAGATACACAGTCAGTTTCTTTTCATTGGCAGTGAAATCAGTGTATAAAGCATGCTTGAATACCATTGTTCATTGTTGCAATATTGTTTTCTCAGGGACATCATGCCAAATTATCTTTTTTTCAGTACTGTCCTTATCTGAACATTTAAATCCTTTCTTTCTAAATAATGAAAAGTAATTCCCAGTATACCCTATAAAATCCTCTGGCTCTCCTTAGAGTATTCACATCCACGACACTTAATAAACAGAAGACTAAAAAAGAAATATGTCATCTTATGACCACAGCAGTCATACCAATTGCTGTGGCATGATTTTCCCAGTCACTAACAATTTACAGTGGACTCCTTATCCTGTGCACTTAGCTTCTAACAGCATTCAGAAATGTTTTAGTTTATAGTCTGGCAATATCAGAAGGCGTTATAATCAGATTGCATATTTCAGCGATAAAATCACCAAAGATCTTGATCCTGAACACGTACAAGAGACGTTACTTTTCGCAGCAGCTACAAAGCTCTCTGAGTAACTAACAGTTTCAAATACAATTAAGCAAATGAACCAGAGACTGCACCAAAGCTTCAGATTCAAACTGAAAGTTTCCCTCAGCTGGAGGGAAGCTGGACTGTGAGCGAGGGTCAGGCCACAAAAGCCACCAACCATCAGGCTGTTTCTTTAACTCAGAGGGGTTTTGGAGAGCAGTAGGCAGCCTGTTTTCACTTGCCATGAAAGTTCCATAACAAATTACATTGTAAACAGAACGAAAAAATGTTAGATCTTTTCTTTCTGGTTTTATTTTCGGTAGCATTCAGCAACATTTCTTTCTGTGTGTTTTAAATTTACCCATACTCCATCATCTTATTATAACCATCACAGTGGCACAGAAATAGCTGGATAATGCAGGATGGATAGACCAGGAGAGCTCCTCCTCCTCGCAAGTAGCATTCAGGAGTCATTAGTATTTCTCTTCTCGTCATTTGTGCATTATAAGTATTAGCTAAGTCCTCTGGCACCACTGCAAGGCAGGAAATCATTGCCTTTCATACAGATATAAAGAAATGAAGTGGATTATGTGATTTGCCCAAAGCTACAAAAAAGAATCATTATCAGGAGCAAGATGAGAACTGATGACTTTTCTTAGTGCCTGGTCCTCTAATGCAACTAGCAGAGCAACCCCCCTGCCCCTCATCTTCTGCTATGTTATCCTCCACCTGAGAATGGCACTAACTTCAGTAGTGCTTGCTATTTGAAGCTGAATTTTGCAGCTCAGGTTAATTTCCAGTCAATAGAATGGCTTCTACCGATACATTTTTGTGTTTAAGTGAAACATTAAAATATGCCTTTGATTTAAAGTGATGGAAGAATCCTCCTTAACTGCAGCATGACCCCAACACTTAGTTTTTCAGGAAGAAGCTGATGCCTACAACAGCATTTTTTATGCCATCTAGTGGTTATAGAAAATCAAATGTCAAGCTCAAACCCAGTGTGTCACCCAGCAAATGTGCCACAGCAAATCTAGCTTCTGCTCTGATGTTCCCTGCCCTGATTAGGGCTGCTTGTGACTCTTTTTCTTTAACTGCTCCTGCTGCCAGTTTTTCACTTGGATATGCTGCTAAAACTCTGGAAAGCTGCAGTAAGATGTGGCCTGAAAACAGAGTTAAGTAAATGGATATTCTCAGGAGCACTCTCAACTTTACAAAAGTGCCATGTTTCTGTGGAATAGGAAACAAGATTTTATCACTGCTTGGAGAGTGTGAAGGAAACTGCAGGAACTGATGAAAAAACTGATAAATAGCAGTAGCTTATATACACAGAAGATTAGTCATTTGTTTCCTGAGGAGATGAACACAACCAGGTGCCTTGAAGAACAGAGCTGACAGCTCCACTGGGCTGACCACCTGGCCCCCGTGGAGAGGACAAGCAATGCACAGGCAGGAGCCTGGGGATAGGGCTTGGACCTGGGGTTATTTTCAGCCACTTTTTTGATTCACTTCTCAAAAAACACAGATAGGGACTGATTTCTGCATGTAACCATGGTCTGTAAAAATGCAACCAAAATAAATACTTCCCTAGCAAGGGCAGTAAGGAAGGACTGCATTATGTATGTTTAATTAAAACTGGCTTAGAGAGTTAAGGAAAGCCAGACAGCACCATCGACAATAGTGACATTTTTCCTGTTTTTCAGTGGAAATAGCACTACCTGCCTTCTTTAATAATAAGCAACTGTTGAACAATGGGAAGAAACCATAAATTCAGCATGCCTGAAAATAGGTCAGCTCAATAGCTAAGGTCATGGCCACATAAGAAGTTTTTGTACAGCATTTAAGGTGCTTTTAAGCTAATACATTTTAACTGAAAATTGAGAATAAATACAACAGTTCCTAACATAGATAGCGCTTGAGACACAAAAAAGCATGATGATTTGTCACAGTTGACCTCAGTGTTACACAGAAAGTTTAATGCCCTCTGCTAAGACAGCTTTGGCCAAGAGAAGCTAGCAGCTCACTCAACTTGGTCAACATTGTGTCACACTTTGTCTGTACACACATTAACACATTTGGTAAAAATATAACAGCTTGATGAGAAAAGCGTCCTTGTTTGGCTTGGACTGTCTTTGACAATCCTTCAACAACCAGGGCCCTAGCTCAAGCCAAGAGCTTGGTAAGTGAGCAGCCGAAAGCAGCTGAGTCCCCTGCCACTCTCAAAACACCTCACCCACAGGTCACCCACCCTTCATGGCTTCAGCAGCAGGACAGGTTTCTGCTCCCACCCCACCACAGGAGGGCTGTAAACATATGGCCCCTTCAAGATCCAGCTATGCCAACCCAGACTTGTTCCCAGTGCTCCAACTGTCCTCTGAACAGTTAATGCTCCCCACTCCTTGTCAGACACAATGAGCCACAGCAAACAAGCTCTCTTATTCCCACTGCACAGGCCAACCTGGTTCATTTTGACTGAAAGAGGCCAGGAGACTCACTTTGGAGCACTCAGCTGAGCTGGTGCTGTGCCAAGGAGGCCAGTGTGGGCAGGCAGGTGGTGACCTCTCTATCCATCACCACCTGAGATGCATGTCTGCACCCTGTTTTAGCTGAAGAGGATCTGGGACAGCTGTGCCAGTAGAGCTGTGAGGGCAATAACCTCCAGCAATGTGGCTTGTAATCTTTACCTGGCACAGCTCTCTACAAAATGAACATCTGTCCACAGCCTAAGGATATGTTTCAAAATTGATTTAATTAGACCAGCGTAAGCACCCATCTGGATACTTTTAGCACTTTGGCTTCTATTCCCCTAGCAAACAATGGCAGCAGATAAAAATTGTTTTCACTTGCTCAGTTGCAAAGCAGCCAGAAAGAAATAAGAATGGATCAGCCATGCTAGCATCTTCAACTTTTGACAAATATGTCTGGTGAATCCTGATGAGGTGCTTTACAAAGTTGCCACCTGCTGAGATGTCCTGCCCAAAGTGGCTACAACCACAGAAACAGCAGCAGGAGGAACACGTGCCTGCAGCCCTGCAAAGCCCAGCGTCTCAGCTGAAACAGCTGATTTTGGTGGGTCCAAATTGTGTGGGAAGGGTTTACACTGCACTATGTCCTGGTCAGCTATTTACTACATGGGAACCCTTCCTTTGCCCATCTGGCTCTTACGTTTCCCTACGCAACAGTACTGGATAGTGAAGCATGTAAATGCTCCCCTTAAGATTTAATGCAGTGTCAGATTAACATAGGTTAAACAGCCTATGGAAGTGACCAATCTACAAAGAAGAGAACTCCAGCAGAACAGCAGTAACAAACTGCAGAGGGATAGTTACTTTTTAAATAGGTACATACATTTCTGTGGCAAGAGCTTGACTATATCCTTAGTTTATATAGCCTGACTGTATCTTTAGTTTATACAACTCCTTAGGTCAAATAAAAACAAATTGGTTGATTCTAGATCAATTAAAATGTCCACTGAAGATCTGACATTTGTTTAAATTTTTTGAAGACAAACCAATGCAAGTTTGTGCATAAATGGGAGAAACACATATTATACAGCTTAAAAAACAAATCACCTATGACAACTGAGCATCATCATTTTTTCAGCACTATTTGGAGGCTGCAGATAACCCAGGTCTCTAATAGACTTTTTCTAAACTCTTAATAAAACCTTACAATTTAAATTACTTTTAAACTACCTCATGCGTACTACCCATTGTTAAAATCGTTTTTAAGAAAAACAATTGGAATTTTAACTAGTTACAGATGGTAGAGATAAAATTGGTCTTTACAAATCTGTGTTTAAAACAGGATTTTCAGGGAGAGTACTGTTTATGTTTGCTAATGTTATCCAGGCTGTCTATTTTTAAACAAGAGTCAAAGGTTTACAAGCTTTAGCCTGTGGTAAATCAGAAGAATGAGGGAAGACCATGAGCATTAAAACTCCCTGATACACTGGAGCTACTTTGTCCTACACAGACAGGCCACAGCAAAGGGCAAGCAGTGAGCAGCAGGGAACAAATGCCCTTCACAAAGTTTCTGCTGTTTTTTGGAGAGAATAGTATTGGTAAGTCATCAAACAGGCGGCCTGGGCTTCATGTTCCCTTGGCCATTTCCTGGTATTCAGACTAAGGCAGGGTGGTAAACAGGAATGTACATAGGCAGTGTGGGAAAATAGATGGGAGGAAAAAAAGAGAAAACCCTGTCTCCCTGCAAAGCTAGGTTCACACCTCACAAGAGCTGCAGCGGCCTTCAGTGAGACACGGTTGCTGATCACAGGAGTGAAAAGTGGTTGCCATGGATGTGACCTGCTCTGGCTGACAGAACATGCAGCCCCACCCCCCCCAAAAAAAACCCAAAAACTGGGGAGCAGGATGCTATGAAGGTACAGCTACTCCCCGTTATCAGGGACGAGGTAACCAACAACTGTTCTGATCCAGGAAAGCATTTTTTCAGTGAAGGCAACCGTGTAGCCACTATCAAGAAAGATGGATAGCAACCAGTGCGTCAGCAATAATGGCCTAACGGATCACAACCAGTGTGTTAACAATGACAGCACACAACCAGCATCAGCAATGATGGCAAAAATTGTGTCTTTAGATTTTTAATCCAATCAAAATATGACAAATGCATGACTAGAGCCTCTCAAGCTCCACGTAAAAGTAAAGAAACACTATAAAAAAGTGATGAATTAAGGGGGAAATGGGAGAAAACTTCCATCAAAACTTCTGGGATTGGTCAATGGGCTGAACCTATCTTCCTCCCCTCTCCGGCACAGGGACACCTATTTGGGTAAGAACCCCGGGTTATGTGCGCTTAAGTATCAAATGTTAGGCTAGCTACTGATTATTATTATTTTATATAACTTCTTTACGCTGTCAGTCACTATCACTGGTATCTTTGAATCTGCATATTGTCACGAGTGTATACAATAAAGTGCACTAGTTATAGAGAGAAAAATTTCCAGAAACTTTGATTTTGAGACATAGAATTTTGTCTATGTGTTGCTGCTTGAAAGACTGTCACCCTCTGATATGGCAAGCTGTCAGTAGGGATCTGTTTTCCAGTGCTGCTGTTAGTTCGCCTGACAGGCTGGGCAGATTGTAAAGGGTCTGAGAAGATCCCTCTCCTCCTTAACCAGAGTCTGGCAGGCGGGTCAGGCTCAAGGGTCCTGTCTATCTCTCCCTCCCTTTCCTGGGAAAATTAATTGATATTCACAGGCTGGACAGGATTGAAAAGGGTCCGAGGTGACCCCCCTCTCTGTCTCTACATTTCAGCTTTTTTTGTGACAGGTAGACAGGGAGATCTCACAGTTCCTGATCTGTCTGCTCTTCTCGGGAAGTGGTACAAGCTCAAGGGCAAGAGGGATGCTGAATAAAGCCTCCATCCAGCCCCCTGCTGTGGGTTTTAGCTGCTGTTGCAGGTGGGAAGGCTGAGGAGCCTCAGCCACTGCTGCTCCTTGGAGGAGCCTGTCCCCTGCCTGCTCTTGGAAAGCAGATGTTCTTCCTGGCAAGAGCACAAACTCCCCATTTGCCTATCACAGAGATACTTACACAACCTCTTGCTTTATTCTCTGGCTACATTCATTTTTCCCTCAGAAATACCAAAACAAAGCTGTGCAAAACCCAAGAGCTACAAGCTATTTGTCATTTGGAAATGGCAGCAGCGTCATTTCCATGCACTCACTACATGCAGGAGGTCTCAGCTGCCTGCCTGCCTGCAGGTCCTTGTGCTTTAGGACACAGAAGGAGTTGAATGCAGCCTGTCTCTCCCTGAGTCTCACTGTGACACTCGCCAACAGGGCAGAAACAAGAAAGATTTAAAAAATGATAAAGAAACCCCACAGCTTACAGATGCAACTCCAAAATAGAACAATCTCTTTGCTTAACAGGATCCTTGTATTTTCCAAAACCACTACATTTGAGAATAGGCAGTGAGTCATTATTACCCTTTCTCCACTGTCAAGGGCCTCTGGAGAGGCGGCTATTTTGGCTGTGATTACTTCTGCACAAGTGGTACCACCTGCACAGCGTCTCTGTTACCAGGGTTTCAAAGACAGGACTAGTCTTCAAAAGTCCACAAATGAGGGGAGAGCATCAGCAGTGCATGAGAGCTCAGGGCTACACCCTGCACCCCATGACTTTCCAACAGGTCCCTCTTCTGTAACTGCAGGCTTACTCCATCCCTGATGTGGTTTGAAGATAGACCTCGAACAGGGAGCAGTAACTATGATATCTGGGCTCACCACAACCTGAACACTCGCTACAGCACACAATCTACTTTGGCCAGACTTCTGGCAGGAAAACAAGTTCTACAGCTGAGATTTCTGTTTAAGGACTTTTCACAGCCATTTTTCAACTCAGCCAGCTCTAGCATCATGCAGGGCGGACAACCCTTCACACTGCCACCTTTCTGCCACTCTCCAGACAGGCACCCCTTTCTCTCTGTCCCATGTGGATAGGGTGGCAATTGGTGGGATA